>JABXWE010001070.1:0-16374 GCA_014611495.1 Limonius californicus
TTCAAGTTCTCCCGTAGTTTCGGCCCCCGTTGAACTAACCTCACTTTACCTGGATGTTCGAGTTCTTCAATTCGTTTTTTTAAATTTGTAATAATCTCATCCTTCAGACTGATTATATCCTCTTTAGCACTTATTACTTTAAGGAGTGCTAATATTTCAAATTGGTGTAGATTTTCTTTGTTGTCACTAGCAAGGTCAACACTCGAGCTGGCCCAGAGATCAATTTTACAACATAGCACTGTGTCTTTATCAACTTTCTTAATTTTCTTTTTTTCATCACAACTTAGGTGAAAGAAAGATAAACAATTTCTACACTTCACTCTTTTATTTACCGTATTTGCATTGCAAATCCCACAGGGATATTTCTCACCTCCCTCTACATCCGCCATTGCGGATATTGTTATCGTAAAATCCACTGGATCTAGATACTACCCAACACTGTTATCATGCGAACATAAAAATCTCTTTGAGCATGTTTTATGATTATATACATGTTACAAGTGAGTACGAATATGAATAACAAATGTGCCAAAAGCAAATCAAAAATAAATTGTTTGCGAGTTTTGTCAGGCTCTGGTTTTGCCGGCAAGTACTTGTTCATTTCGTCGAAGCTGAATATAAATAATTTAAAGGTAAACGTGCTCAAAAGTGCCGAAATAGTGGACGAAGCAACGAATGCCGATAACATTGTATATGATATAATGAATAGGACGATATCGGAAGTTTGTTCCTTGTATGGCATTAAACTAGTAATATTTTCACCGATTATTATAGACGCCGTAATAATCGAAAAAAATTTGGATACGGTGCGTTTTAAACTATTATCCGTCTTAAAGAGCGGTACTAAAGATAAATAACTTGCGAATTTATATAAAGGCATTATGAAGTAAGTTCCTCTATCTATATTAGAATCGGTCATTTTAGACGTGCAAACTAACGATTTTCCACTGCTATGTTCAACAAACACCATTACACTAAAAGTAATATCCTATAAAATGCCTGTTATATGTCTAATAAACCTTTAATTTTTATTTCAGCTAAAGTTGGAGGCTAGTGTGTTTTATAAATCCCTACTATTAATTAAACTGTATTGAATTCAGTTTCATTAAGAAAATTATTCTGTTATAAATTTGGCAATATTAAAAATCGGGGAAAGCCTCTCAGATATGAGAGCTAGGAGGGAAATTAAATACCTCCCGCGGACCAACAGGCAAACGGCAGCATCTGATCCAGAGTGGACGGCTACAACCATGGGTAGATGCAACTCATCTGTCATAGAAAAAACCATGCATGTATGACGATAGCCCAAATGAAGTATCCTGCCTGTCAGAGGCAGAGAAGTGGCAGCCCCACTACCAACTTAACCTGCACCGTGCTCGTAACGCGGTCAGGGGATTCTATTAATTACTGGCAAGCTCCTAAAGAATAATAGCCGGACCGACTCTACGAAGA
Organism: Limonius californicus; assembly: GCA_014611495.1. Taxonomy (NCBI): domain Eukaryota; kingdom Metazoa; phylum Arthropoda; class Insecta; order Coleoptera; family Elateridae; genus Limonius; species Limonius californicus. The sequence goes on from JABXWE010001070.1 coordinate 1,453, forward strand.
CGAAAAACGCAAGAAAAAAGGATAAGAATTTTGGAAATGCAAAAGAAATAAATATAGCCACTTGGAATGTTCGCGGAATTAATCACACATATCAAGAATTAGAAGAACTAAAAAATAGAAAAGTCGATATAGCGGTAATAAGCGAAACTAACAAGAAACTGAAAGGTAGTTTGGACCTTAACTACTACACTATGATATACAGTGGGGTAACACAGGGTAAAAGAGCAAGCGCAGGAATCGCAATATTATTGAGCCCGAAATGAAAAGACGAAATTCATTCATATACCTGGGAGAACGAAAGAATAAGCACAGTCAGATGTAGAATAGGTAGAGGATATCTGACGATCGTCGGTGTATATGCCCCAGAAGAGGGTGAAGACATAGACTCTGAAATCTTCTACGGAGAGTGACAAGAAACTGTTGATGAAATAAATAAAAATGATTATGTAATACTCGCCGGAGACCTAAACGCTCGAGTTGGTAACATACCGATACCAAATATAAATGGGAAAAATTGTGAAGACGTCATAAACAGAAATGGAAAGAGACTAATAGATTTTGCAAGCTTCAATATGTTGAGAATGACAAACACATTTTTCCGACATATGTAAAGAAATCCACAAGTATACTTACACAACATGAGGCTGTTACTCCATCATAGACTGTGTGTTAGTAAATAGCAAAATGATAAACCTAGTAAAAGACACAAGATTTTATAGAGACAGTGATACACAGTCAGACCATTTTCTAGTAATATCGAAAATAGCACGTAAAACGAAATGGTATAAGAATTGGACCAAGACAAAACAAAGAAAACAAAAATTTAGAGCTAGACTATTGGAAGAAGATTCCGTAAAACATTTATACAAACGACGGTTGCACTTATACCTACAACAGTCCAATATAAAAAATGACATAGATGAGGAATGGAATGAACTAAAAGCAATAATAAAAAAACTGCTTCCGAAGTACTAGGAACAATATCAACAAATACAAAGAAGAAAGGCTTACCAATTTGGAATGAAGAGTTAAAAGAAATGATAGAAAACAAAAAAGAGCCTACCGCAAATATTTACAAAGTAATTCAGACGAAAACAGAATAGAATATAAAATATACTGAGCCATTGTAAAACCAGAATTAATAGAAATAGAATTTTAATTCCTATGAAGCGGCAAAACTTAACGAACATAACAACACATTTACTACTGTATTTACGATTTCTTGGTTGTTTCTTATTTCTTTGTTATCTTCATTTTTTAAGATATTCCTTGCTTTCTGTCGAGTTCCTTCCAATACATTTCAAGTTTTTGTTTTCTTCTATTAGTCTATCAATCATTACCTGCTATTGCTGCTTTAGTGCTTTTCTTTTTGACTTTTGTATTAAGTAATTTACTTTTTGTATTACGGGGTATTTCACCTTCAGGAAATTAAGGTTTCTCTTCTCTTTTATATTATTTGATAAATGGTAGTAAGGATAGTGAGTAGAGACTGGGTGGTCTAGCGCAGCAACGCGTTGCCACTCGGGGTCACACTGAATTGCGCTCGTTCCGCTGTGGTTTCGAATCTCAGCTGGGGCGACCGCATTTCAGTTAGTTAAGTTTAGGGTGCATGTTGCATGAATGGTTAGTGTGTAAGAGACGCCCGCACCCCGCAGGGGGACGGTAGTATGAGAGAATGAGAAAAAAAAGTAAGGATAGTGAGTGCTGTGTTTTTAAATGGTAACGTTGATTTAATACAGTCAACCGGTAATATCTTCTATTTAAATGTTCTAAAAATACAAAATCTTAGAATACGATAGAAGCTGTTACTGATTTTTACCAGATAAGTAATAACATGGCTAACGCATTGCCAACTCAATAAGCTTTTTGTGATTTCTTGTGTCCTAGAATCTAAACCATACACAAAATACAGATGCCTAAACGTAAGCTGCAAGCTAATCTTAGTCTTGAAAAACTGAGAAACCCTAACAGCTCGAGTTACCCATAAACATATAAGGGAGAACTTTGAAAGTCAAAGAAGACCGTCAAGGGTATTTTGTCTCCAACTATTAAACTTGTCTGTACATAAGGCAAATGCTTTCTAGCTCTACTAGTCCAGCAACCCATGTCTCAAAACCTGTGCATACACACTCTAAGCAACAACCAAAAACATTCAAAATCCATCACTTACTAAATAAACTAGAAGCCATGTCCCATCTATCATCAAATGGAGTTGAACGTATTCAGAGTTACTTGTCCCAATAGTTGTTTTGATAATGTAGTTTACAAGCTGAAGTAATTTGACCCCTCCAGTACCATAAAGAAAAAAAATCTGCCACCCGAAGATTTTATTTAGCAATTTAATTGTTAATAGCATGTGCCCGAAGGCTTTTTTTAATCTTATTATCTGTTCTGATAAATAAAGTTCTTCTTCGCCAACGGCTGAATTTATGGTTATAAAATTGTTTCTTTCCGTGCTGCTGCGGCAAATATGCCATTTTCTTGAATATATATCCGTTATGTGACGTACGCCGTCGTTCACCATTTTAAATCGTCGTTGTGTAGCAAGACAGAAGTTATATATAAGCAGTGTTATTATGAACAGAAAATATGTTTGTATATCTTTAAGAACATTTACGTAATATATTAGCAATCCGCTTGTAATCTTAGTTTCCCAGTACATATGTAACGCATATATGCCGAAAATGTAAAGGTGAGAAGATATTAATTCTAACAGTAATCTCTTTACATATCTATGTGGTTGGTATTTATTTTTTAAATAATAGTCAGCTTCTCTGAAAATGTTAATAAGTAATCTGAATTTTTCAGCATTCGTCGAAGCTGAAATCTGTGCTGCAACAACTGCTGCAGTTCGCATGTACATGCTTAACATGAGGAAGACAGTTAACGACATTTCTTGGTTAACAGAAAAAATCGCCTTTAGCCAAACAGCGTTACAAATTGGAAGGAGGACAATAACTAACATTACAATATAATGCAGCCTGCAAGATATTATCTGTAACCTAGTAGGTTGAACAGGCAACAGTGGAACAAGGGCCAGAAATCTAGCGATTGTACATAAAGGTTTCATAAAGTAGATATTAGGTTGTGCTTCGACATTAGCCATCATGCTCTACCTTTATTTGAGATCACTTGATGTACTAAACCAGAGTTTCAAACTGATACTGTATTATACAGATATTTACTTATAAGGTATTGTATTAATTAAAGAGTATTAAGGCCTAATGACAAGCTACGGCTGTGTCCTTTAGACACATATTAAGTATACACGAATTTCAAACGCAATTGTTTTAGAGTACCCACGCAAGTTACTTAGCAAATGTGGCTATTAGTTCAAATGACGGTTAAAAATGATTTCACGTTGGTTTAATTTGAAGTAGGTAAAACAGATTATGTTTTAATTTATTATGAGCGATTAAAAAGTATGTGAAGAAATTTATCAATTACCAATAAAGTAGTGAATTAACTTGACCTAAGAGAAATGATTAGTTAAAATACAAGTAGGGTAAACCATACAGTGATTGACACCTTACGCAGATTGTGATCAATAATATTATTTATCTTTTTTTGCTAATGTATTTTGCTTTGAAATTTTAAAGTGGATTATATTAATGTTTGTTGTAACAGGATTATATATTATACAACCAGTTATCTTTCATCAAACCGTAAAAAAATTATTTAAATTTAAATACAGTTATTGACACGCCTGATATTATCATTGACATCTTACCTTACAGTTATTGACACTATGTATTTGGTTTTGTATTTACCTAAGCACCTAGGGAGGTAAGTACAATGTACCATGTTTATTCTCAAAATAAAAATCTGTTTCTTTACAAAGTACACCTTAATGTAACATAAGATACGTAAAAAATACTATACTAATGGAAACCGTAAAGGTTAATGTAGTTCTACTTGTTTTTTGAACACATTTGACAATAAAATAAATCTAGAGGTTGTACTACGACGTCAGTAGCTTTGGCTTTTATTAAACACTTTTTGTGATGTTATCTGTTGCAGGTCCAGCACTTTACAGCAACATTAACTTTTGATACATAATGTGTACACATAAAACACAGTCCACCATAGCTTATTATATTTTTAGGAAATAGGTTATCAATCAACTCTACACAGTCATAATTTTCGCGAATGATCTTTATACAGGATAAAATGTTAATATTATTCTGCCCGTCTTTCTTTATTTCAGCATTTTCACTGATAAGATTTATCGGTACTTTCTTAGGAAGGCCGTAATCCATAGGTTTTATACTTTCATTTATTATCACTTTTACTTTTTCTATTGTTTTGGTTTCAACAATTTTCCTCTTATTCATTATAGCCTCTTTCTTTTGTTTCATGTTTTAGGAAGGCTGCTTTCTGATTTTTTATTTTTATTCTCCAATCGTAACCGTTTTCTTTTTTCTGCAGCATTTTGTTTAGCTATTTTGTCGACTATTTTCTTTCTGTGAGTTTCTTGCCATTTGTCACAAGTAACTACAAATGGAACTCTTACAACAACTTTTTTCCTTTCCGCACTGGTGTTTTTGGCCATAATAGAATATCATCAATAGTATAGTCCAGATTTGGTTCGTTTGGCCTCGGTGGAGTGCATGCGTTTTCATCAGTTTGGCTTAGGTGTGGTGACGTAAGAGGTGCTTCTTCATCAACTATGGAAATGGAGTCCAGATTTACGCCTTTTGATTTCACAACCATGCTTACTTTTTCGTCTACGGAGTCCAGATTCACTTCGTGTAAAGATATAGCAGGGCATACTTCTGTAATTAATTGCGCATTTAATTCAGTAACAATCATTGGAAGGTTTTCTATATGTAAATCTGCCGAATTCATCTTGTTCGTTTGTAACCTTTTAAAGTATGTCTTATTATTATTTTATGTTCTATGCTGTATTGTATTCTATATTCTAGTAATGTTTTATATTCTGAAATTCTCTTTTAATGTGTCAAAGAGCCATACGATAAATAAATAAATAAATTTCAAAATCTTCTACGAAATGTTCTTTATTACTACTTACTTTTATCGCTTGGGATACGTCAATTTCTATACCAGTATGATCAACATTTTCGTGTTCTGTATCAGAATTGTTAGAGTCGATGTTAGTTTGAACCATTTTCCATATTTAAAACAGCATCAAGAAATGTTCAGATTGTATTTCTAGTTTGTTAAACTCTTGAAACTTTTTTAAATTATCTTCACCTACTATATTTTTAAAGGTGGCATAATCAATAAACTTATTCGCTTCTTCACCATTTGTATTTGTTTGTACTTTTTCGGCTGTACGTTTTCCCAAACACTTGCTATAGTACAGTTAATAGCGTTTGGATCCCATAGGTAGAGGTACAATAATTTGTTTCTTTAAACAATTGTCGATCACTATTTTTAAAATAGGTGCAAATTTTTCTTTCGCTAACACTTCGATTGGGCTGTTTCTTCTCCACTCTAGAACTCCTCTCTTCCATCCATCTTTCAAAGGCTTGAACGCTGTCACATCTGCAGGTTGTAAAATTCGAGTTGCATTGGGATACAAGGAAATTAATATAATTTCCAATTTATTGCTAAGGTGACTCAGTTCATAAGTTAAGTGGGTAGCATGACCATCCACAAACAATATTATTGGAAATACCACTCTATTTTCTTTCAAGCTAGGATAAAGGATATTTGCGATGTACTCGTAGAATATCTCAGACTTCATCCAGCCATTCTCACTAATTCCGTAACCCCTGTTAGTATACTTTTTCCTATTTCTACCGTTCTTCTTTTGTTGGGGTATATAATCATCGGCGGTGTTATGTCACCATTTGCACAAAAAGTGAACATTAGGTACAATTAGCGATGATTTTGACTGACCGATATTAATTTCATATACATTCTTAGAACCCTTAGGAGCTACAAGTTTTTTCCCATTTGGACACAACTGGAAATTACTTTCATCCCCATTAAATACTGTATTCGGGTCGTTTAAAATACTGAGGTACGATGACTCAGTTAGATAGCTTTCGATCGAACAAAACCACATCCTTATATCCGCCTCGCTAACTACTGAGCTGCTTGATGTAACCGCTTCTGATGTTCGTGTGGTTAAAACGGGAAGACGACGAAAAAATGATTTTATCCAGCCGATGCCAGGTCTATTTTCTTTAAAAGGATTATCTCTTAGAACTTTGTCAAACAACTCTTTAACACTTGCCTGTATGTCATCTTTCCTCCTTGGAAAGCCTTTGTCATGGTTACAAATAATCCATTTAACCAGAGTTAGTTCTTCCTCATTCGTTAAAGTAGGATCTGAGGCAGGATTTGCTTTGATAAACTTTTCACTCAATCGAAAAATTATAGTTGTTCTAGGGACGCCAAAATTTTTGGAAGCAGTTTTCTTTGACATTCCGTCATTAACAGCTTTAATAGCAGATTTGACATCACTTTCTGTGTATGATTTTACATACTTTTTTCCCTCTTTCACTTTAGGCATTTTTCTGTAAATAATTAATGAACTTAACTATTTTCCATTATAATATAAGGTACCCTTACCTATCTAAAATTAAATATACTTTGAAAATTCCGAATCAATGCGAACCACACTAAAACTACAATAACAGATAAGCTTTTCAGTCATTGACACCGGTTGTTATGGTATCATTGACATGGTGTCAACAACTGTCTACCAGCCATAAAAATTAGAGATACAACATTTATTCGATATGTAACATATAGGCATTACATATGGAACCATAAAGATCAAAATCTAGAAAATCCATGCGTACACAGTCATTGACACCCGGTTTCAATAACTGAATATCGTATTATTATGTAGTACAGTTATTGACAAACCTATAATTTATAAAAATGGTGCCTAGCCACTAGTTTTAGGTTACTTTGATATATGTATTGATATTCTCCATCAAATAAGTTCATTCTACATACACTTTGTGTTTCTAACTGTCATAACTATTATTGAAACATGCCGCCCGGCATAGCAAAACATTAACACTTACCTAAGAAAGCAACACAATCACAACTCACTTTCTATAGCCGCACTACAAGCATTATAAATACCAACCAAGAAAAACTAAAACTTACCAGCAGTCAGACAAAACTCTGAACCCTACGTTATTTAAGGCAAAATATCCCTAGAGACAACCAATTTCTTAATAAAACAACTTATTAACTGATGTGTCAATCACTATCGCAGTGTCAACAACTGTATCACTTACCCTATACGTTTTTGGACTCGATTGATTGGAACAAAAAAGTTGCTTGAATCTAAAATTGTTGTATTGTTAAGGGTTAAATTAGAGAAACCCTGTTCTCTAATAAAAGTCCAGAATGTAGAAAGTACAACCGTATATTAACACACAGAATCAAAGTAAACAATAATAAGACTTCAGAGTAATGTAAGCGGTGCAACTCTGGACACTATGTAAAGTCCAGCAGGACGTAAGCATTTAGGGTGAGAAGCGAGCCTTGTTTCCCCTTTCTTTTCGGAGCACAACTAGAAAGAGTTTTTTCGCATATTAATTTTATATGGACTAGCGAGAAAACTCAATTGCAGGTTGAAACTTTAAAATCATTAATATTCACGAAATGTAATTTAAAGTTCACTTGTCCTGAATTTTATAAATTTCTGTTAAGCAATGATAAAGCTTTAAAAGCAATACATTCTCAAAACAAATACGATTTTAAAAATGTGTAAAGTCCATATTTCTTATCCAACATATATTTTTTATAAGTTTATATTTTCAGTTTTTTAGTTTTTTAAAAAATGTTAAACAGCAACATTGGTTATGAATAATTTTTTATTTCTAATTTTAGTTCAGGTCTAGTTTTATAAATTATATTGAATTGTTTAATATTAGTTATTAAAATATATATAAGTAATACTTTTTTTTTAATCTGCTGTCCCGGATTTGAGTCGGGAAGAGTTGGTCACCTTAAACAACGACGATTATTATTGTAAAACATTAAATATCAATAATAGAAAACGGAAATGAAAATAAAAACAACAGTTACAACAATTATTCGAAATGGCTACCTTGTACTTATAAACAATAACCTAACCGGTGTTGATAACCACGCACAACATTCGCAAGAAAGTTGGAATTCAAGCTATTGCATTCGGTACGTATGCGATCTTTTAATTCATCAATACTTTGTATTGGAATATTGGTATAAATTTTTGATTTCAGATATCCCCAAGCAAAGAAGTCATTGGGTGACAAATCGGGGCCACGCTATAGGACCGAATCTTCCTATCCAATGTCCTGGAAACCTGTTGTTAAGAAAATTTCTTATAGCATTCGTGGAATGCGAAGCGGCACCATCCATCTGAAACCACGGGTCATCGATGTTCAAGTTTTCTATTGCCGGAATGATGTTGTTTCTTAATAGCTCTAAAAATTTGGCTGTATTGAGATTACCATCAATAAAATATGGACCGATAAGCTTATTTTCAACTATTCCTAGCCATACGTTAACTTTCCCAGTGTATTGACTGTGAGTTAAGTTTTGTAAATGGCAGTTAATTTTCTAACAATTGTTTGTATGGTTCGAATGCAAGGAATAGGTCTTTCTGGATATTTTAGTGAAAATAAGTCTCTCGCAGTTCTTAAGCTGTTTCCATTCTGATACCACATTAGAATTTCCACTTTTTCGTCTTTACTGTACATGATTGTATAAAAAACGCAAGAAGATACTAAATAAAGACTAATTTTATTTTTTGACATTGAATTAATTTGATTGCTGTTGTCACAGCATGCCTGAGTTGTGTGTGATACTATCGGGTTTTCTTCACCGTAGCATAAACTATTTAATTTCATTTCTTCTGTTAAAACGTGATTACTTTCAGTTTTTATTTTATGGGAATTTATTACGCATCCCTCTGATTTAAATTTTCTAACAATTGTTTGACACTAAATAAAGATTAATTTTATTTTTTAGCATTGAATTAATTTGATTGCTGTGGTCACAGCATGCTTGAGTTGTCTGTATAGTTGGTTGCATACACAATAGGCGAAATTGACGCGTTTCTTTTAAAAGTATACATTGGCTATGTATACTAAAAAGAAAAATTCCCTGTATGTAGGTATAATGTAAAAATAAATGCTAACAAACTAGCAGCTCCGTAAAATAGTTATTTTTATACCAAGTGCCGAAAACAATTCATTACATACAAGTGCAGAATTTGAAATCTGCACGAGTATATGGAATTGTTTTCGGCACGTGATATAAACAACATTTTACCTACAACTGTTCACTGAAAAAATTATTATGTCATTAAAATTTATAAAAAATTGGTACTATCCGTCGTGATTTTACGACGTTGCTAAGCGCGTTGCTAAGGTTTGTAGATTGCTTCACTGAGAATGTTGAAACAGAGGAAGTTAACGTTAACACGGTATCTAATAAGAAAATTTTGAGTTCGAGTTGTATTGATATTAATAACTGTACTAATTGTGTAATACACATTCATAAACAATAAAAATTATTCATTTCTATGTTACTTAGGTATTTCTTTATCAAAGTCAATTTGACATTTTTGTAATTCAATTTGACATTTCGGTAAACAAAAAACACATGTGTTTTTTGGAAACCTCGAAAGCACAAGTGCGGTAAACGTCTCCTTCCCAACCGTTGTCAAGGATATTTTAGTTACGTAATAATAATAAAATCAAACAGTTGTAGGTAATAGTATATTTCATTAGGAGTCTGGAAATAAGGATTTTTGCGTGCGCGCGTGACAAATTCTCAAAGTCATGCAAGCACGGAAAAATCCATTTCCGTACGTGTAATGAACGATACTTTTTATTATACTTATCTGAAAACAACGCAAAAAAGGATAAAAAGTAAATTTAGAACATTTTATTTTCAAAGTAATCACAATACATCGTAATAGTACCAAACATGATTAACATTTCCATAGCAACGATATATTTATTATCGGCATTGTTTTATTTTCTGTCAGTTTAATTCATGTTAGTTTTAAATTGTACAATAAATGATACTATTAATACCAACGATTCCTAAATATACTAATTTTGTTGTTGTTGTTTTTAGAAAAGTGTTATAAATAAATAATTGTTTTTTCTTATAATTAATTTCAATTGTATTTTTTTATTTAGCGCACGGAAAAAAAAAACGGAGATCGGGAAAAATTTTCCGTGCGCTGTTCTGAAAATGCCACCTTTACGTCTTTGTAAAAACAGATGAAAACAAGGTGTTTTCAGATAAGTATAATAAAAAATTGTTTAAACCCTATATGCAGTTTAAATTTATATTGTTTTGGTAACCCTGGTCTCTGCTGGACTCTAAAAGACATGAGGCTCAGCTAGAAAAGGATGCAGTGTCGCAATTTAGGGTTTTCATGTTAATCCTACTCTGGTCTTCTTACATTGCGACTTAAACAAAGTATGTACCAACGTCGTTAATGTCATTTTTCTACAAACGTCAGTAAAAGTTTAATTTTTAACGCATGCTGTCAGTGTCTAAAATGTCATTTTAAAGCACTGGTGTTAAAAGTAATTTACTTTTAGCACAAAGTCATACATGCAGCTATCTATTTAATTTTAATACTCAAAATCCAAAAATTACTCCAGCTACGGCTTCCAAAATTACAAACAGAAAAGATTTTGTATTCTTAAAGACTGTAAACTGATTACCAAAACGGTAAAATTTATATTTGATTACTTATTTTACTTGCTGGACTATCAGTTGTTAATACCATTTAAATGTATTTTTCAACGATAGTCGAAATTTATTACAAAGTTTAGTCACTAATAACTCCATAACCAAAGGTTTAACACTATACTGGTAGTAAAGTTTTTTGCTTGGTTTTCAACGTAGAATCACGTGATGTAAATATTATCCGCCATTTGTCCTAAGTAATCTAAATCAAACTTTTTTCTTACTTTGATGAAAACTGTTATACTCCTATTATTAAGTATAGTATTTAGTAGCTAATTAAATAATTGTGACAATCTTCGACGCTCATTTTAAGCAAAAAACACCAAACAGAAGTAGCTTTCGCTATGTCCAGAACCTCCTGATTTATAAAAATTCGGCAAAAATTAGTTAGGTACCTTAGCACCCACCTAATATTTATTTACGGAACATGTACAATATCGTGGTCAAAAGAACCGAAAGGATGATTTTAGCGTTCTAGCCAGTATTGGGTAAACGGATCTTGTATCTGTATCTAAATCCTATTAGGCGGTATCTTTTTTACTAAACAATAGAAGATCCAAAGATACATTCAAGATGTATAATTTTAATTTCTTGTAGATATTTTATAATTTTTTTATATTTTTATTTGTCTTAAACATTTAAGACATTTTTGGGCATTTTCATTAACGTAATTTGTTTTACGGGAAACTGCCAAATACGGCTTAAGAAGGTGACAGCATTGGATTTACAAAAATTCCTAGATCCAGGGGGTAAGAAGCTTATTTTTAAGTGCACATTTAACGATTCCGGCAATAACAATCCCTGTTGATATTCTGTGCTGCTTTGAATGATTGGTCTGATGTAATTACTGGTATTATTGTTTAGTTTAGAAAACTCAAATGTGTAAATGGCATTGAAGTTGATTACAAGTTACAAAAATGCTGTATTCAATAGTACTAATGACTATTTACATGCATTTACTTCCATTCGAATTACTCATAAACGAATGGAGTTATTACAAAACTGCAAGAGGTAAAAAAGTTCTGGGTAATATCAAGCAATTTGACGAAATTGATTACATCAAAAATAGTTAAAGAGGGAGCGAAGAAAGGCAAGACATCTTCATGAACCTTAAAAACAAACCACCATGTACATCATTTTCCGTCAAGGTATTCTAGCACAGTTGTTGTTGGTAAAAGATATATGTGTACTAAATTTCAAATCATTATCTCACGTCATGTTGTCCAATATATTAAATATAATTGCAAATAAATTGAAATTTTCAACACCTTGTATCTTGAAAACTAAAGCCCTGAGCATATATGTTCATATGAACTTTTCTCCATAAAATTGATTGAGGAATCACCCCTTTAATTATTTTAGATTACTTAAGAAACACCCTGTATATGTATGTATACAGAGTATGTTAAAAATGGCGGATCATATTTACATCACGCGATTCTACGTTGATAACCAAACAAAAAAACTTTTAGTACCAATTTAGTACTAACCCTTTAACTATGGAGTCATTAGTGACCAAACTTTGTAATTTATTTCGACTATCGTTGAAAGATACATATAAATAGTATTAACAACTGATAGTCCAGCAAGTAAAACAAGTAATCAAATATAAATTTTACCATTTTGGTAATCAGTTTACTTATAATTTAGTCTTTAAGAATACAAAATCTTTGCTGTTTGTAATTTTGGAAGCCGTTTATGACGCCTGAAAACAAATTCCTATGGAAATTCCTGTAAATTAGATAAGTAATGCGTTGGTTAATGTCAGCCTCCCGGAACCTCAATCGAAGATGGGCGGTTCTCAACTAAAGTCGAATAAATAATGTAATTAACTCCTCGTCAATCACCTGGAAAGGGCGCCACCAGCTTGTATAAAATACGCTAACATTAACTCAGATGTAGGTTGGGTAAGCCGGACCCCAAGTTCTCCACTTACCTAATTAGTCGCTACAAATTTACAAAGATAGGGTAGCAATAAATAATAAGACCAATTGCAACAACGATATTTTTAATGAGGCAAAAAAACACCAAATAAATTAATCCCCAGGTAACCTTTACAAAGATTAGGTCAATATGTTCTTGAATCCTGTATGAGTACACAACAACTCGCTCAAGTCACTTAATATAGCATTTAAAAATTGAAGTAATCGAGCAATGTAAGAATACTGCTTTTCGCAATTAAAAATACAACGTTTATGAAACAAATAAACACCCTAACCGCTGAAAGTACTTTCATCGATCATAAGCGCTCTAAAAATACACAATACCATCAATACAAATCCGAATAAACGCAATACTACGGCTCGGAATGACGTACCCTGTATATATTAAGTGAAATTTTACGTTATTATGTACGGTATACGTAACACACTAATGTACAGTTGTATTAAACTAAACAAGTGATTCGCAAGCACATTAAACAATTTGGAATTAAGTTATAAAAAGAAAGTAATGTAAATTAAACAATGAGTGATTTAAATCGACTCCGAAAATCAACGTAAAATTAAACAGAATTCACTTCCCTGCGGATCTAGATAGCACGGCGTTCTCTGGAATCTGGCGTGCCCGTCTGGACACGTGTTGTTGCTCGCCAGCTGAATGTACTAACCCAGAAAGGGCTTCTTGCACGCAGATTCAGGAATTCAGAAAGTAATTAAACTTTGTCAAAATCTCGCCGCCCCCAACTTGTTGTCTAAATAAGTAAATAAAGAAATGCGTTAGGCTAGCATGTTCGAAAAGATGGACGAACTTACCAATCGAAATTCCGATTGACATTAATAAAGACTGGAACGAACATTCAAATCGGTCATCAGACCCACATCGAAAATCTACTAACTACTACAGATTACGATGTCCACAAAGATTCCCTCAAAATATCGAAAAGAAACTCAAGTATCAAGTACTTTTGCGAAGAAATCTATTACGACGTTCCGTCAATGGTCACAGTCACAGGAAGATGGTTGCCGGAAAAATAAAATTTTGTCTCCCAAACACTCAGGCGCAGTCTTCGAAAGTCAGCGAGGACCGCGCAACTCGAACAACCATAAGCGAAGAAAGAAAAATGGGTTGCAAACCAACCAGGCGCAAAAATACCGTTACACGTTGCAACAGTGCATTATAAGCTAGAGTAATTTTTGGATTTTTAATATTAAAATTAAATAAAAAGCTGCATGTATGACAAACGGATTGTCATTAATGTCATTTTTGAAATTTATAAATGTTTCAAAAATGACGTCGGTACATACTTTATTTATTTTTGGAATTACAATATATGTATGATCAAGGGTAATTCATCCGCTTACGTTTAAGTTGGGTAGCGTTGCCAAATTAAAAAACTTTCAAGTGGTAATAATTTAAAAACTCTTCGTCTAATACCAAATTGGTACTAGAGTTTTTTGCTCGGTTATGAACGTAGACACACGTAAATATTATCCGCCATTTTTAATACACCCTGTATTTAATATATACGCGGTGTTTTGCCAAAAATGTACCTAACGTTCAAAACAAAAATTATCCGAAAAATAAGAAATTAAAAAAAATAGAAGTATATTTTTAAAAATTTATAAACCAAAGTCGGCTCAAACGATTTTGTTTAAATGTTTCTCATCGATAGTGGCCCAGTGATCAAAACTCCGACTTGGGTTGTGGTCGGCATTTTGGACGGAGCTTGTACTTGCGTTATAGGACATTTCGCCGAATGACCAAAACGCCGACTCGCTTTGCGGTCGGCGTTTTGGACAAGGCTCATAGGTGCGTTCATGGACATTTTGCCGAATGGCCAAAACGCCGAATCGATGTGCAGTCGGCGTTTTGGGCCAAATACAAATTTAGATTGGTATTCGGCTCCGACGCCATGTTCACGAACGATGTGACGTCGTTCAGCGCCGTTCGGCGTTTTGGTCACGAGTCGGCGTTTTGGTCATAACACAATTCGGCGTTTTGGACATTGTCGGCGGAATGAGAGTCGGCGTTTTGGACGAAATATCGAGTCGGCGTTTTGGGCAGTCCCCGACTGAGCAGGCCGCCCGTCAGGTATCGAGTCGGGGTTTTGAACTCCCGACCTTCCATACCGAAGCCCAGTGCTCTAACCACTGGACCACACTGACGCAATAATATCTAATAATAGTAGTAATACAGCTTTATTTTTTACTTTGCTAGTAAAAATCATTTTACTTTTCACAGCAGAACTGACGACAATAACAAAAACAGCAACAATAACAACATTAATAA
>JABXWE010001072.1:0-55519 GCA_014611495.1 Limonius californicus
AGAATCGTGGAGTTGCCATAGCAACTCCACGATTCTCATCCCACCCCGCTTACCTCGGATCAGCGCCCGTAGCGCTATACACGAGTCTAACATGCCCCACCCTTGAAAAAACCCCCCCACCTATGCTACCGAGTCACTCCCGCTGCTCCCGAATTAATTAAAATTCGGGCCACAACGGGAGTCGAACTCGGGTCAACCGGTTGCGAAGCGGACTCTCGCCCACTGCGCCACCCGGTCGCCCCGAATAAACCTTGTATTTATACATGCATTTATAAGTGCATAGTTTTGACAAAATCTTAACCGCATGCATATGGATGAATATTTTTATTATTTCGTCATTAATATAAAAAATATAATGTTTATTTATAAATGTTTAAATAATTAATAACTGGGTGTAATTTCAGATAGTAACGTAATGTGGCAACCACATGAATCTCCTTGCATGGGTATGACGTGTAGCCCATGGTATTTTAACCAAATTACGAGTAGAAGACCGTAGTCTAGTTAGGGTCTGGCATTAGTCCAAAACCAACGCTAAAGAGATTATCGAAAAATTATGTGCTTTTAGCGCAGCACGATAATCGAACAAATGTAAATGTGATGTTAGAGTACCTTCAATAAAAACATTCTTGGGCACTGGCCAGGATTACATACACCATCAAACTTGTGTAAGTTGTACAAGAAGAACTTCTGTGCAATTTGATTTTTTCAGAAATCAGTAGTTCAGATTTCTTTAACTTGAAATTTTCTACAACTCGTATGTTCGCTCAAACATTAAGGTTGTAATAATTTATGTAAATAGAAACTCTTTCCCGTGTTTAACTAAAAATAATTAAGAAATAGAATTTTCAGTGCATTTGCCTTATTTAAATAAATTCCAATCGTGTAACCAATATGGTTTACGTTTAGTATTGGAGTGTACATGAGTTAGTGAGTGTCTTTTCGCCCTGATTGTGGGATTATATCCTTATGTAATGAATATGGCATCAAATCTATTAATTACAAACTAGGTTGTGTAGAAAATAATAAAAACAAATTCTATATATTTAAATATACAGAATCATCTATTCAAAATCAATAATGTAAAATGATGTAAAAAAATACAAATCCTACTTACCAAGGTATAAGGTTCGCCATTTTAGAATGCTTGGATTAGGTATACTAAGATTACGAGTAGGACATACTATAATTAAACATGAACACATTTTGAAAAGAGAACCTCCACCTATTTGCAGGACATTTAATACACAACTGACAGTTGTACATATTTTATGTGAATGTAAAAACGTGAACCTACAAAGAAACGAAATATACAGAGTGATCAGATAGAAACGTATTAGAAAACCTACAATTATAAGGTGTTAAACACTTATGCAGTTAGGGCACTACTTAAAATAAGTTTTATAAAAAAGTTATACATAAGAAAGCAATGTAATACGAGAGTGGCTCATCATTTATTGTCCCTGATATAGAAGCAAATGATTTAGACATTTGAAACAACTTTACTTCTCAACATAATCCCCTAAAAGGTTAACACACTTAGTATAACGAGGATGCAGAGCATGCATGCCTTTAGAAAAAAACTATTTGGCCGGCACTGCAAACCACTCATTCACAACAGCCATCACCTCTTCATCGTCGGAAAAATTAGTCCTTCGAAGATGTTCATTTGATCACTGGGGGGTCAGATCTGGCGAATACGGGGGTTGTTCTAATGCTTCAAATCCAGCATTCTAGACAGCAGCCATAGAAACCCAGCTCTTGTGAGCGGGAGCGTTGTGTTAGTAGAACGGAACGCCGTGGCTCAATTTTCAAGACATTTTGTGCTTTATAGCCTCATGAAGTTTTGGTATAAGTTTTGCCTAAGAGTCTCATGTTATTGTGGACCACGTGGTAATTAACCAACAAAAAAAAACTTTCTCAAAATTCCAAAACACTGTTGCCACTATCGTTCCGGCCGATAAAGTCACACTAAATTTGCGTGGGGGTGAGAACCACGATGCCGCCGTTCAATAGTCAGCCGTTTTGACTCTGGATCAACTTTCCAAAAATCCATTCAAATTTGTGTCCATTAATCTCAAATTGGTAGCAACAGTTAGAAACCTGGCCAGCTTCTAGTCAGGTAACAACATTTTCGGAATCCATCGTGCGCAAATTCTTTTCAGACACAATTCCTAGTGCAAAATGTTCTCAACGCTTCCAACGGAAAGCCACATGTCTTAGCAATATATTTCACCGTAATTCTCCGATCACTCAGTACCATATCATGAACCAAGTCAATATTTTCGTAAGTGACAACAGTTATTGGTGGTCTAGTACCAGGTGCGTGTTGACACAACATCCTTCTTATTGTAAAATCCCGCCACCAATTCTTAATTACTTAATACGCCGAGGTAGGATTAGCCAACATATCCGACATGTCAGCTTAAATTTCCTACGGTGATAAACCCTTCTTAAAAAAGTATTTTATCACAGCCCTTGTCTCAAATTTTTCCATTTCAACAAAATCACCAACACCACAGTAATATTAAATGTATAACTTTTATAAACAAGAAGATAAGCGCCTGCAACCTGGCATTATTAATGTTAATAACTGACGTAGGAAAAAAATTATTTATTTGTCGGTCAATGCCTTCTAAGTGAGGGGAAAAAATTGATGAACCATTGTCGTATGTCCCTGTATTAAGTTCCGTCAATTTTTAAGAAATTTCAGCATGGCTGAACAAATATCAAAAAAAAGTACTGTACAAATACGTTTTGAGTGGGTTTGTTGATTTCATTTGTAGGTATAAAATTTTAGAAGAAACATTGCGGCAAAAGCAGGGAAGTTCGTGCAACTATGAAGCTTCACATTTTATACAAACTTGAAACAGATTTTATAAATTCATGTTATCGAACGTGCGATTTTAACACCATATTGTAAGCTGATTATAAAAATATACACACTTGTAGTCAACTTTAGTAATTTACAGATATTATGTTAGCTGAGAGACGTATGAGTAGACAGTTGTAGGCCAGACTAACTGTTTTAAGAGATAGCTGTTAGACATAAAATAATTTACATTAAGAAAAGCGTTCTATGTTACTGCTAGCGGTTTAAGTTAGATAAAATCTTATTTAAAACATAGAAATTGGAGCGTCTTCCGAACAAAACCAAAAATTGTATTCGAATTGAACACTGTTATATAAATAATAGAAGCCTAAAACTTAATCTTTTATATGCATCAATAAGCAAAAGACAATGTAACTTCGATTTAATGATAGTGAATGTACCAGAGTTCCCTATAAATTGTCAGAGGTAGTTTGAACGGATTTTTAATATAAATGCGACTCTCAGTGACTGCTACTACGTTGCAAATTTTGACAGATCATGTATTAGTCCTCATTTAGTGAATTTAAGTTGAAGGTGTAACATCAAAGGAGCCACTTTAATAACGTTTTAATAACGAAAAACTAATATACACCCAATTTCGACGGCAAATTCATGTACTTCATAATCATTTTTATAAGCAATCCAAATAAACATGTTTTACAATTTACAGATAGAGTTTACTAGCATTATTATATAGGACGAATCTCGTTTAAAATTGGGGATTTTACCCATCAATTAGAAAATGAACATAGAGAAGAATTTGTACATGGACTGGTTGTTCCGCGTACGCTGTTTTTCACGATGTTTTTCCTTACATTCACAAAACTCAAATTTTTTATACTACTTAAGCATTAAGTATGACCATTTAAAAACAAAAAATGACATGGTGGCAAGCAAAGCAAATAATCAGATTACTACTAATATAAAGATAACAAAAAAATATATATCCTATCCCTTGCGAAAATAGCTAATCCATGATGTTTTAACGACTACTACTCGTATTATTTCAAAAGCAATACAGAGTTCTGAAACAACAACAAATTTCCTAAGCAAAAGAGAAAGGCAGTTCTCTATCGAAAATTTTTCCTAAACGCATGCAAAACATACGTCGTTCTCTCTATATATGAGGTCAAAGTTACAATCCATTGACCAAGAAATAAATTACAATCTTAATTGTTACTGTCGTTTAAGAGCTATCCACAATAGTCTTTATTTGAGTCTGTTCCTCATGTTTCATCTCATATAACGTGGATATTGAGGTTCCAGCAATTCAGAACTGTTTTAGTATAGCCAATTTTGACATTCCCTTGGCACATATAAAGCGAGAACTATTTAATCATCAACAAACATCCGAGTTGCAAGAAATGCAAACTCAGTGTATGTCCTGCTTGCAAATAAATGATTTAATCGAAAATAATCTTACTTTTCATCAAGGTTTCGATTTAAAATCACGCATGAAACTCTTAAATTGCCAAAAGGATAACATAGGAAATACGATAGTTTAAATGAAAATCTCACATATTATAAAACGTAGTTTTGAAACCACCTTTTTACTGACAAAAATGTACCACTTCCACTATTCTCACTATTAAAAAAATTTGCTCCCATCTAAAGACAATTCCAAAAATGAACGTAATTAAAATTGGCCATGACTCTTGCTAACATATTCTTAGCAACTATTTAGCTCGAATATTATTCCGATATTTCCATTTACGATGTCGGAAAGTTCTAGTCATTGTAGCGTAGAAAAGTCTATAATAATCAAATTTCTTACGAACGAAATCGTAAATTCGACTGAAATTCTTACAAGACTGCAAACACAACACGGCGATCAATGTATTTCTAGAAGTCGGTGTTCAAATCGTCAAAATCGTTTAAAGCAGTGAGCACTCCTGTAGAAAATGAGCCACGCCTACGACGGGCTGCAATTTCGGTTATTCGTGAACGGAATGAAACAGTTAAAACCTATATTCAGTAAGACAAATTGGTACCACTTTGTCAAATTTTTCAAAATCTACAAATCAGTGTCGAAAGTATTAAACACACAAAATGAGTACCAAGTAGATTCCATAATTGTTTACTCAAGACCACAAGTATTATCGTTTGCAAATCTCTTCTTCTTTACTGCAACGATATGATAAAGAAGAAGACGGGCTTTTGAACTCAATTGTGGCGACTGATAAAACAGTACAGTATAAGCCAGTGCATCATTTTCCGTCCACGTCGAAACGTGGAAGCATGCAATGGTGTCACACCATATCTCTAAAATCAAACAAAGCTAAAACTGTTTTGTCAGCTGGTAAAGTAATGGAAACATTTACTTGGGATTCTAAAGAGGTGCTCTTTGATTATTTTAATACAGCGCGTCTTACAATCAATGCATACACTTTTGAGCGATAAAGTTAAACAGGCGATCAGAAATCAACGGAAGAGAAGACAAAGATCTGTTTGCTTTCTCGAAGATAATTCTCATCTTTATATCGTTGCAAGAACAATTGAAACCATAAACAAACTTCAGTGAGACTTTCTTCCACATGCAACATACAGTCTTGATTTTGTTCCTTCCAATTGTTATTTGTTTGGCCCACTAAAAAATGTTTAGCAGGGAAAAGATACCAGTCGTTACCGAAACTCGAAGAATGGGTACGCATGCAACCCAGACACTTCTTCTAGGAAGGTATTTGAAAGCTACCAGATGCTATTTAAATTTGAACACTCCTCGTATAATCAGATATAAAAGAAATGCCAGCAAACACGTGTGACTGATGTTTTTAGTAGTAACATAGTACATAAGTACAATTATCCTTCTGTAATTACATTATACATATGTGTTCCTTTTTCATCAGCAGATGTAGCTTTTTTATTTCATCGCAAATAACATAACCTTTTATACTGGATGGCGTAGCAACTGAGAGCAAACGATGGGAGGTCTCTACTTCAGCATCATTTACTGTTACCCTTGTATTATTTTTTGTCTAAAATTCATTTGTAAATCAGGACAGATATCGTGGATAACGGAAACACTTTTCGTTGCAGTACAGAGATAACTTCCCAATTAATACCTTTATAATTATTAAATGTAATAATCACACCTGCGAATTACTGGTATAAAGCAAATAACACAGGTGGTTTCAAACTCAAAGGCTAATAAAGAAAATGGATATTTCTAAAAGCTAATCTTCTTGTTAATGACCTCGTAATAAAGAATCCATTTTCAGATTTAATGGCCTTATAAATGTTAGATTTCAAATAGAAAGCCCCGTAACTACCGAACAACTTTCATTTTTGTATAATAAAATTTCCTTAAATTTAAAAAAAGGCGTTATAACTGCAATGAGCTTAAAAGCCAAACTTTAAATGCAATTCTGCTACTTAAGCTTTAATACAGTTAGTTTAATTTTGAAAAGAATTAACAATCAAGATTGCCTTAAAACAGCTCATTTTTCGTGCTTAATATAATAAAATTAAATTCTGAAGGAGAGCTAAAATGAATTACGATTTTATGGTTTACTGCCCTTATAACTAACTTAGACAGGCAGTAAGTGCAATTTATTTGGAGTTAATCATATTCCCCAACAAGTTTAAATGTGCCCTATGAAATTATAATCTAGCAACAACTGTTGCTGCTGCTTTCTGATTGGATTATTTGCCTGAGAAACCTTCGTAATTATCTCTGATGTAGAGTATTATTCATGTTTATTTTCTGTTAGCTCTAATGGAAATTTGTTAAATAATTGCAATAAATGAATTGTATTAGAGCCTGCAATGTTGAAAATAGAAAATTAATCAGACTTATTCGAACCCTATGAACCACATTGGCTCGCATAAAACGCATCCGGAAAACCAATTTTGAATTACATGACGTGCCACCTAGTAGAACGAAGTAAAATAATTATAAAAGCATTAATACACAATACAAACATTAATTTTAAAAGTAATTAGAGCAAATTAAATTTACGTAATGGACTCCCTTACTACAATCAATTATACTGCCTGCTGAGCCTTTACGGCCGCAGCTCTATATTTTAATAACGCCCTGTAATTACTCAAAGCTTTCTCCTGCTTAAGCAAGGATTACGAGAATTAAGTTATAAGCATATTCCACACTTCTAAATTCGAAACTTTAAGTTAAAAGAGAATCTTGGAACGTCTGAAATTAGAACTCGGTTTGTGTTAACGTACTGCGGTTTTGGGTATTTTCCTGCATACAAATTGCAAACATTCCCCTGTTAAAGCTGTACCAAAATACCCTTATTTGTTTCACATACCACTGGAAGCAATTAGAAGGTTAATTAATTTTTGCTAGACAATATTGGCAATTCATTATTACAAACCAATTCAAATACAT
This sequence comes from Limonius californicus, assembly GCA_014611495.1. Taxonomy (NCBI): domain Eukaryota; kingdom Metazoa; phylum Arthropoda; class Insecta; order Coleoptera; family Elateridae; genus Limonius; species Limonius californicus. The sequence goes on from JABXWE010001072.1 coordinate 7,221, forward strand.
CACTACTGTTGAAATACCGTGAAGCTAAACGAGTTATGTTGAAAAAAGTTAACACAGGCGTAATAATACATACAAAGTGTTTCGAAAAGTTAATTGTGGAGTTCACACGATACTTAAGATACATAAATACAAATCTAACTAATTATTAAGTCAAAAATTAATTAATATAAAATTTATTTAAATAATGTTATTTGTTCTGTTATTAAACATTTCTCTATACGTTTTTCCTAATAAACTCTGTAATGTTCACCTTAACTGTTCTAAACAAAAAACATAAGACAAATATAGTCAATACCTGTTGAATTACATACGACGGCTATAGACACCATCCAATACATTTTTTTTTATATTTATTATAAAATATATGCCATATCCATCAAGGAACGGAACGATTTCAATATGGAATAAAATCTATACTAAAAGTTTCTAATATAAAAATTTTTTTTTTATTAAACTTAACTCAAAATGTTTCATCTACGTACTTTACTTAAAATTACTTACCGCTCTAAACAATAATAAATTTCTTACCAATCATATCAAAATTAATATTCACCTTTGAACTCATTATTTCTACTCTTAGATTTTGCAAAATTGAAATATTTCTTTTTCAAACTAGATAACGTTTAGTGCTTCCCCAGTAAAAATTGTAACGGGGTACTCTATCTATCGTAATGACTTTTAAGTAGGTCCAATACAATAGCAACAATTCGTGGAATGTTAAGTCTAAATGTGGAGGAGCACCATATTGCTGAACGCTACTAACATCTAATTTTATAGGGGTTTTAAACTTGTCGAGAAAGATATCTAAATGGAACCTGTGCCTATTTTCAAAATATTTTTCAATATTTTGTTAAACTATAAAATGTGATTTGCAGGAGAACACAAGCTCCCAGGCAACCCAAAATGCACATTACAGGGTACTGCAATATCTACATTCTTATTGACGGTATTATAAACCAGAAACACCTGTTCGAGATGCTTAACAATTTACTGGCTTAAGTATAACCCATTCAACTCAAACAACGTTTGAATTGTATAATCTTTGAAATATTTAAAGTTAGATGTTTATATATAAATAATACTTTGTTGTTTTCGTTCACACATACTTATTTAAAAGTTGAGAAGAATAAAATACCAAACATGCCAAACACGCATCTCTGATTGATAGTACCGTCAATAAAAATTTAGATATAGCAGTACCGTATATCTATTTTGGGTTGCCTATCTGTAACGTTCGTTTGATTTCCTTCTTAAATTCAAACAATCATTTTAATTACTAAACAAAGAATCGTAGGTCATCTTTCGATATGATGATGATGATGATTTGAAAGAGCAAGATCTAGGACGCGGTTTTCCAAGCATCTCACTTAGGCCACATTGAGCCCGTTGTACACCCTAACTTAGAATTCTGCCTATCTGCAGTAATTCCAACTCCAGTAGTGATTTTTAACGTGTCACACATCGCAGTGGCACGGGACCTACGGCTTTACTTCGCATTTTCATATTTTTCACCGGTAGAAAAATCTCGCCGACGTAAGCCAGGTTCGATCACGCGTCCATATTATTATTGAAATGTGTTTGGTTTACCTCGACTGATTTGCCAAAATCATTTCCTAAAATTATGCCCTTGGAGTGTTACAGGTGTCGCTGCCCTCCTTTGAAAAATCTATGCCGTGCCGGCTGGTTCACTATTTTTTTGGGAACTTAGGAAGTCGTATTGAGACTCTTGTGGTGACCACAAGTTGTGTGTTAGAATTCGGGGTTGATAATTAATTGATCCTGCGAGTTAACTAAAAGTTTACAGTTTACATTCCTCCGTTTTAAAAATATCGACAACAGTCGGATTATTGACAAACAGGATACAATAATATTTTGAGGAGCGGTGTCTTCCCATTTCGCTTTATGCGGATAAATATCAACCCCTGTTCAACCCTGTAACATCATCAACGTTTCAACCAAAAACTTGGTGCCTGTGATCTTCGTTCCTGGCTGTTTAGAATGAAAATCTAAATTCGTCACATTGCGAAATCCACATCTTTCGTTTGGGTTGCCGCATCTTCCATCGCCCAGGGGCGTCCCGTTAATTAAGGAAATAAAGAGAACCTTTTTGTGCGACTTTTTGGAAGAAAATCCAGGTACCAGTACTAGAAGACTTTCTGCCGAAACATATATTAATGTTTCCCTAATTTGGAGAATATTACGCGAGGAGCAATTGTACCCATACCATACTCAAAGGGTACAATCTCTTATTGCGCATGATTATGCTGCACGTCTGGTGTTTTTCTGTTGGGCACTGACAAGAGTTGCCAAAAACGCAAACTTTGTTAGTGAAGTCTTATTTACTGATAAAACTAGTTACACAAGTCATGGGATTTCCACAACAGCCATGTTTTGTCAGATGAAAACTTCATGCTATTATTGAATCAATAACGATTTTCAATTAATGTTTGGCTTGGTATTTTTGGAAACCATATGATAAGACCTTTTCTTCTTCCGAACCGTTTGACTTGTATCTTGTATCTTGACTTGTTACGTAATGCCTTGCCACTATTGTTAGAAGGTGTTCCCCTCATTCATAGAATGAATATGCGGTTGATGCACGATGGGGCTTCCTGTACATTTTTCTACATGGTCAAAAATTTCTTAAACGAAAATTACAACGATTACAACGGCAGGTGGATAGGACGACCGGGTCCAGTTGTGTGGCCACGTAAATCTCCTGACGTCAATCTACTCGACTTTTGTATTTTGGTGTTTTTAAAGTCGTTAGTTTATTCATGCCCTGTGAACAATTTAAATGCATTGCGAAAAGGAATGGAACATACCTAACTGACTGTTCATATGAATCCGGGAATCTTTGAAAGAATGCGGGGTTTATTTTTACGGAGATGCGAAGGATGTATACAAATGGAAAGAGCACATGTAAAACATCTACTTTATTATTTGTAACTGAAATGTTCATTTACACGGCTATTTGTTTTTATGCGTGTGAAACTTATTGAAATAACAAGCAATATTTATTTTCTTAAAAAATAACTCCATATCTCGAAAACGGTTGATTTTCGAATCCATGTTTATTACGACTTTTTTATTTGTATTGATGAGATCTATAAGTGAGTAAAATATCCGATATTTAAATATATATACATATATTTACAACCATTATTGAAAACTGAGTAGGACTTGTTATTTCTGTGTATTTTGTATTTAGAAGGAAGCACAATGAGGTACGTGCGATTCGCCGTAAGCTGTTGATCCTCGGTCCCTTTCACGAGAATCTTCATTTAGCTGTGACTTGAAAGGGTGAGGCCCATTTATTTTGACTTGCCCTATATGCAACAAGAATCAAGACTTCCTTCCTGTAAGCTTTTTTCATGAACCAGCCTTCCTCCCTGAGCCACCTACAGAGTCTTTTTCCATCGGTTGGTGCGGTCGTTTAGACCGTAACATATTTTTCAAATAGTAAACTTGTACTCTCCTGTGAATTACTCGGTATAATGCAATGTCTTATATGAGAAAGGAATATTTTCTACTGTAAATTGAATTATTTCCATTAATTATGAAACGATGTACAAAAATGGATGCTACTTCTTGCCAAAGTTTATCTTATAACCCTCTGCGAATTTAAGTACATTCCGAGAACAAAATAAAGACATGGTTTTCTACTTAAAGACCATGGTCAGAAATTGACACACATGAAGAAGGAATAGACAAGAATGTTTTCATAACAAAACAATCTAACTTCGTTTTATAATAATTTAAAATTAGATTAATGTAATTTATGAAAAAGTATAAGGGAATTCGTTACAAATATCATCCCTCCTGAATAACCCCGTATAAATATTTCCCTAAACAGGAAACTGTTACTTAGAAATTGTTAATAGAGATGTAGTGGTAATATAATACCAGCGGCGAAGATGACTTAATCATTTCTTAGGTGGAATAAATTACCTTTACTCTCCGAAACTTTAACAAGGAAACGGCATAGTCAAGGGATTGAGGATGTTGATTAAGACAGCATACAATTAATGAGGTGAGAATTGCGTATACTGTGTTGTTGAATCTGTTGAAATGTTACATATAATACACTGATTTTGTAACCGTAAACGAATTTACAGGAGATGTTTTTTTGGATATCTAAAGCAATCAAAATTAAAGATAATATTGCAAACTGCTACGTCCGGGCACAGTAAATACCGAGATAAATGGTTTAAAAATGGTATTGTAAGTTTTTAAAAAAAGGAGGTTTATTTTACCATCGACTCTATTTGTTCGGTTTGTTGAAGGTACAACAAAAATGTTCAAGTTTTAACAACTTCAACATTTAGTTGACAGAAATTTAATACTGATTATGCTTGTAAACTCCAAGCAAAAACCACCTTCCTGCTGAATCCCGGATGAATATATTTAACATTTAATAAGACAAAATCCAGGAACTCCGTTGAAAGGAAAAGCATGGGAACCTTCATTTGACATTCTGCTAATATACACTAAATCGAATTTTGCTTGGTGAACTGTATGAAACATAACGAGAAACAATAGAACCCATTAGGAAGGTTGATTGCAATATATTCATAATCTCAAATAATTTCAAATTGTGTAATTTCAACTACAAATTATACAGTCACTTCAGTATCAAAGCAAATACCTTCAAATTTTGCGTGGAAAATAATGTTCGGGTGTTAACTTTAATGTGCAATCAAATATTCAGTGGCAATTTGAAACATCAAAGCGGCGTTAAAACATATTGAATTCCGACTCTGGCTATAATTTATTAAGAAAAGCAGTTTGTAGAAGGAGTTAAAGTTAAGAAACCGGAAAAAAGCTAAATGGCGACAGCTGCCTGGAATTATTCAGATTTCGCAAAATTTCACTCAAACGTCATGTAGAATTAACCGGGAAGTAGAATTAAGTAGGCTTTACTGCTCTGTTTGGTTTTAGCTTTTACAATATTCATTATGTTTCTTTAATTGCAGAAAAAATAATTAACATCCTCGGGGATCAACTGCGACAGGTTTTAACCCTTATTTTTTCGGTTGGCTTTTAATGGAGTTCTTCTTTAGGCTTTAAAATATTACAGAAAATATTCGCAATATAAATGACTAGCAGTCATTCATTGGGTAGAATAGTTATTATCTGCGGATTATATAATGTGAAGAGGTTTTCTCAGCAGCACTATAATTGCTTCATTATTTACAGAATGAAAAAATCGTTATAACGATCTCCGTCGTCGTCCGATACCCAAGCTCCATTGGCCTCTATCTTCCCATAGATTGTCCCCCAGACCTATCACTTCCATCTCCTTATTAATTCCTTCCCGCCAACTTCTTCTAGGTCTTCCCCTTCTACGCCTTCTTTGTGATGTCCATTTCAGTATTTGCTTTGATAACCGTTCCTCCGGCATGTATTGCACATGTCCGTACCATTTAAGTTGCCTCGTTAGTCGTTCTATTGTCATCTACTACTGTATGCTCCCATGATCTCCCTAATTCTCTCGTCCCGGACTCTGTCTCTTCTAGATCTGCTTGCAGCTCTTCTCTAGAACTTCATCTCTGTTACTAGTATGCTTCTTCCGTTCTGTTTTTAATTGGCCAGGCTTCGGAGCTGTAGGTTGCTTTGCTCTTAATTATTGTGTTGTATATCAGAGTCTTATTCTTTTCCAGATATTATTATCCCGAAGAATGCTATTTAGCTGCGTAACAGCTTTTCTTGCTCTGATGTTCCTGCGTCGTATGGCTTCATCCAAGGTACCGTCCCATGAAATCTGTAGACCTAATAGGTAAGTGTCGCAGTGTCAAATAAATATATAAAATTTGAACACCTAAATACTTCTATTATTAACCCGGTGAAGAACTTATCTTCAGAGGTATTCCTCAACAAAAGTTCATCAGCTCCCACTGATGATGTCATTTAGATACCAGAATAAGTATTTAGGTGTTCTAAATATCGTGATTATTTTCCCAAAGTTTTAAAAACTAGAACTAAAGTATGAGCACAGTTTAGTGAAAAATATATACATGATGTTGGCTCAAGCAGGTTTGCAGTAAGGCAATATCTTTAAAATCAGAAAGGGAGAATTCAACTGCTAATTTGAACGTCTTTAAAACTTGTTGACTATACCAGAATCAGAACTGTTTACAACCTGGTTAAAATCATTGCAATGTTTGCAACACAGTAGAACAGCTTCTATTCAAGCTTCCCAGCTTTTAATTATTTTCTTTAAATTAGATTTCAATCGATTGCATAGCGCAGCACTGCGGACGCCGGTCGAACAATCAGTGCAAGTCAGTACTCGGCTGGATGGACCATTATAGTGGCATACCCAACCGGTCGTGCTTCGGAGAGTACTTAAAATGGTCGGTACCGGTTGTCACACGAACATCTTTAACAATCGTGAACCATGTAGTGGAACTGCTCTTCTCTGTTGTACGGGTTAGGCTAGTCTCCTGCCCGGCATACGTGCAAAGAGGGCTCACAGATTGAGTAGGTCCACTGTACGTAATTAGCATGCAATTGGCCTATACACATAAAAAGAAGAAGAAATTAAGTTTCAATTTTGATTTCAGACCTGTGTGTTGGAAACCAAAGGCCACTTTAATTTTATTTAACAGATTACTTTTGTAACCTAGTTGTATGGTCAAAAAGAATTGGGGTACGGGTAAAATGGTAATTCGCAACCCAAAAGTGTTCTGTGGTCCCTGTGGTTGAAGTAGTGAGGATATGCAGTTATGGGCTATGTCAATAAACGTTTATTTGAAATAAAATTGTTACATATACATTTACAAAACAAAGTAAATAAAGGATTTTACAGAAGATGTTGGAAAATGTGGACCATTGTTTTCAAAACAAAAATGGACTCTTCTCTCAAGATTTTCAAACACATTCACCAGAGTATCAGAGGTCAGTTCATCTAACTTTTGTGAAATATCATTTTGTAAATCTTCTAGATTCTGTGGTCTATTACTAAAAATATTATTTTTTAGATAAGGTCATAGAAGTGTAATATCAGATGACGTTGGCGGAAACAAATGTCTACTAATTAACCGATCATCCTAAGATTCCTGTAAAAATTATTTGACGCGATGACAGCAATATGTGCTGTGACGTTGTTCTGCTGGAAGTAACTATTTCTAATTTCATCCTCATATATTCTCATATTTTGGCTGTTAAGATATTCATTGAGGTGAAACCATACTTCATCGCTGAACCAAGTAAAATTCAATATGTAATTATTATTTATGTTGCTTAAGAACCAGTGACAATAATTTGTTCTAGGTTGGAAATCACGTGGTAGACTATGATGAGACATTTGTATTTTGTATGGAAACATGCTCAAATCATGTTTTGTGTTGTTTGACAAGTACCGTATGATAAATCAATGTCTTGGCTTAGTTTTCTGATCGGCTTAAAAGGAGTTGCTTCTATGGTATCCCTAAAATTATAAATAACTTCTGCATATTTCTATTTTTCATGCCTTCCGAAACTCATTTTCCCTTTCAACGCTTCCATTTTTTCTAAAATTACTCCCAATACTCTTGGCAGTTTAATAGAAATTGTTGTAAGTGTAGTTTGCAGCCTCATTCGGATAAGGCTGTTGAAATTGTGTGAAACAGGTTTTACATGAATATTGCCATTCATCATTTTTATTCTTTGTGCCGTTATAAAATTAAGATTCTAATTTGAAAATTTTCTGTTCCACTGTAAATATCTTTAAACTTACAGCATTGTAATATGTAATTGTAATGACTTTTGCTATAATCAACGGTGCCTTTGACTTGGGTTTTTATTGCTCTCACGATATACAAATGTTCTACTGAGCTTTACGATAAATACTTTAAATAAATAAATAATGAATACCAATTCAGTTGTTCAACCAGTGTTCAAATTAAAATTAATCGGAGTCCGTATATTAATAAATTACGATGGGATTAAATTAATTGAACGCACATTGGGCTTATTTTTATCCCTTCATTATATTTGCAAGATTTCCCCATTCTCATTTTCACTCAATTATAACCACCCCGGTTAATATGGTTAGGAATTATTAAGCTTAAGGAAAATAAATTTGGGAGTTTATTTTAAGATTGAACATAAAATTCAATTTATATTTTCAATACTCTATTTATTAGTGTTATACTGGAATTGTAGTATTACCTACACATTGTAAAACTACCGGTATTCAAAAAATGCTTACAATGCTTTAACAGTGTGCTATAGATGGTAGTTTAATCAGATTGTGCATCCATTTTATGCTTTATAAAATGTATATTGTCATCGACTGACTAGATCACGAAGGCGGCTGAACTAAGAGAGTTTCACTTCTTAGCAGCAAACCTAAACAGTAATCAGACTTGCATGGTCTACTGTCTGTTTCCAAACCTTTACTAATATAACCAGGGTTACTATACATGAGCATTAAAATTCTGGTTATATTTTGAGAGTGTTCAGTCAATCAAATCAAAGCTTGATGTGGTTAACACTTTTGCTTTCGTGCTGTAATTTAGTGCAGCATATTCTCAATGCGGAAGAAATCATTTTATGCAGAATAGTAATACAAGGATTTTTTCAGAAGGGCGCATTCCTGTCTCATACCATCTCGTCAGCAACAGAAAAATATTACAGGTTAGGTTAAAATTAGCGTCAAAACCAAACCATTGTTACTTAATGGAATACGCTTTCCAGGCCACAATACAACTGTGAGGCTTTACCAAATGGACCTCTATTGTCTATTACTTATAATATAGGGGAGTAACAGTATTAAAATTTCAAATTACCAAAAACTTTTGCATGAGGTAAAGTCTACAGTTGTTTGTTTAACCACGTTAACAATTCAATTGCAAAAGTTTCACACAATAAAACCTTCTGTTTTCAATTTTTCGTTTAACTCTGGCAAAAATATTTGACCGCAACGGAAAAGTTACAACCTCATGGTCTGACAATACCACTGCCGATTAGTTAAATTAAAAATTAATTACTCGAAACATCTGGGAAAACATTTAACTTTTCATACACGCAATCGCTTTCCAACATACCACCTGCCAATTTTGTTTTACGTAAAGTCAATACGCACATTAGTGCAATTACAAGCCAGCAATGAATGAGCCGGAAAATTAGATGAGATCCAAACTAAATTCGGAAGGCAATTGGCTGTAGGCATTTAATATGAAAAACAAACCAAAATTGATTTTGAGCCTACATTACACCCCAACTCAAAGTTATAGCGCAGAATTAGCAATTCAGAAAGAGAATTAACGGTTCCACTTAGCATGAGTCAAAAGTATTTAAAGTGGGCTGCATGTTCCGTTTCGGAGGGCCAGCAATATACGATTCCATTTCAGAGAACTCGGGAGGTTTAGTATCCCAATTTAGTTGGCCACTCCAGAATATTAGCCGGTGAGAAAAGGGTCGTTCACGACGAATGCAGTCGTAAACGTGAAGTATTGACGTACAGCTGCAGCTCATCTCATATAAAACCTCTCCAGCTAACTCTGTGCGAAAACACTTTTTTTTAACACTAATCCTGCGAAATTGCTTTTGTTTTTTAAACCGGCGAGTTTCTAATAAAGCTGAAAATAGTGTTGCAAGCCCTTTAAAAGGCTCACGAAACAGTAAAAGTGACTGTTCGTTTCGTTTCATGTACTCATCCTTTTAGTTTAATTAACTATTTTTACCTTAAGACAAGGTCAAAACCGGAGGAATCGTTAAACCAACACTATTCCACAAACATCTAAAAGTAAGAGCTGATTTCGGCCCGATACAAAAACAGGGGTATAATAATAATACTTGTATTATCTTTGAGCAGCCGATATGTTTTTCTTTGAAACGGTGCCCGAAAAGATATAACGGTCGCCATGTGTACACAAAAGGGATAAGAACTTGGCAAACGTTATTCAGAGGAGAGTAAATTTGGCCAATACATCAAATATAGCGAGCTGGGAGAGAACAAAATTGAAGAATATACGATGACATTAAATGACTCCGAAATAGAAATTGGAAATAATTTTTCACTGGAGCATTGAAAATAGGAAAACTGTCATGTGGATACTAAGCGACAATAGGAAACTCAGAGATTAATTTCGTATTTATAGAAGCAGCCTAGAAACTAAACTCATAGCATATAGAATTCTCATAATACTAGTTACAACAGAACCTCCCAAGGGAATAACTTAATTAGGATTATAAAAGCGGTTGTCCTTTATCTTACTATTTCGTACTTTTGAAGTAAAAGTACATTACCCGTCTAACGAATTAAGGGCCGATCGGCCGTAAAACAAAAATGAAAAGTTTTGATTTCTATTGCTCCACATTTTTTTGCTTATTTACAAATCGCAACCTGTATAAAAACTACAATAAGCAAAGTTAATGTTTGATGAACGGTGCATTGAATTTATATGAGAGTTTCTGTTGTTGTTTAATTGAGCGAGATCTAGGACGCGGTTTTCCAAGCATCTCTATGTACTCAAACCATATTTGGTCCATTGTACACCCTAACTATGAAGTTTTCCTATCTGGGGTAATTCCAACTCCAGTAGGGTTTTTAACGTCACGCCTCACAGTGGCACGAGCCGTACGGCTTTACTGCTTTTCCGACAGAAGGAACACTTTCAGATATTTTTCCGAAACATTTCACCGACCTCAGTCGGTTTCCACTTCGCGTTCCTTAGGCATTACCGTTAGTATCCACTGAAAACTAACTCGGAGAATACTTACACTTACATAATAAGTATATAATACACAATATTAGCTACTATGTAAACCTATGAAGCAATTCAAGTGGCTTAAATTCCGGGTAGTCTTTGAACATTTACACTGTTGTCTAGAATATTAATCGCTAGATAATTATGATGATGATGATGTTCGTTTCTTAGGATATTTTTCGCTAAACTTCACTATTGTATTCTTCACTGTGTCCACTTTTAAAACATGTAACGTGCCATTTCTTACGCCTAGTTGGGTTGTATTTATTTTTTAATATAGCATTTTGGATTGCATACTTTATGCTTTTGGTTAATTCCATTTTGACCTTGTTTGAGTTTCGTGTCATCCATTAGTATATTTCCGGTTCAGGAAATGGCTATTTTGATATTTCCGTTTGGCATTCATTAATTTTTTAGTTTTGATAGAGAGTGCACGTGTTATTGAATTATTTTAGAAGTCGTTTTAAGGCTTGGGAAGTTTTCCCGATTTGGTTTTCAAGACACAATTGTGGAATCCTAGATATCGACAGTAATGATATATATTCCAGGGAGTTATCCCAATCTTTTTGGGAAAGTTTTTTCCGCCAGTTTTACATCTTTTGGCGAATATGATACGGCCGAAATTGCTTATCGTCAATTACAAATAAAGGAGACCCTGGAGATATTTCGGCGATAGCTCTAACTATCATCAATACAGGTGTGTCCGTTCCGATTACATTTAATTCTTAAATTCATTTTTGATGGTACGGAAAACTGTAGTTTCAACCAGAAAGGGGTCGTCGTCAACATCCTTATTTACCTATAAATTGATGATTGAATAATTGAGCTTTTAATTAGTGGGATTTTAATTCCAATTAAATTTAGATTTTGTGTTAGTATATGTTGTATTATAGCGAGATTTTGGTCATAATTGTCAAATGGTGGGCAGTACACACAAATTTTTATTATTTAGAATTCAACAATTAGGGGGAATATTGCGGGAGGCTCTAATTTTGATTAAGAGTACGTCGGCATTTAATACCATAATTTCGGTATTCTTAAATCTGGGTATTTGGTTCGCGAGGCCTCGAGAAGTTTCGAATACTTAGCACGTTTGGTCGCGAGTTCTTTTGTGATTGGATTGTGGATTGTGATTCGTAATTAATAGTAATTTCGCATTATTGCGTTGCCTATTTTGGTTTAATTTAACGGTGAAATAAATTAATTACCTTATTGTGTCCTGCTACCCAACAACATTAACCCTAGAACGCTAAGCTTCGTAAATTTTACGACGGCGATTTTTATTTCGGTCACCATCTTACAGATTCTTTAGGTACCAAGCTCTGCGTCTCGCAATACTCTTAGGCAGTGTTGGTAATGAGTTTGAAGGTATAAGTTGAATTTTTAGTGTGATGTATAAACAACTATAATATCAACGTCGTAAATTTTACGAATGGTTCGTCTTAACGTAACTTTTTTTTAATATTGCACTATACGAAAATAAACTATTTTTTAGGTTAGTACTGTGTGGATTAACTTGTTGTACTTGCAAGTAATTATAGAAAAATATGTCTAATAATTGGGAAACAAACAGGACTTTTAACTCAAGCTGAACTTGAGAAAATTGCAGAAAACTTGATTTTGGAATCGGACGAAGACAGCACACAGGAAAGTGGTAGTGAAACTGAGGAGAACGTAGAGGTTCAGGATTTTGAAGACAGTGGAACGGAATACGAACCTTCAGAGAATGATAGCAGTGACGAATATTGTCCTCCTAGAGCAAAAAAAGAAGACTTTTACAAGCTGAATTACATGAAGAAAGACACTCCGACGATCAAATATCTGTTGATGATTCCTTGCCTGGACTATCCAGAAGTAACGAAGATAATTCCGAACAACAAGAATATGAAGCATCTGATAAAGAAACACATCTACGACAACGAATCGTTAGAGTTGATGAGACAATTCGATCACAAGTTAGACTTAAAGGGAAAAATGGTCATCTATGGAGTGCAGTTCCCAAATCGGCATCTAAAACTTCACAACGAAATATACTTCATATTTTCTCAGGTCCTGTAACAAATTTCCAGAATGACCCTCTTCCAAACGAAATTTTTAATTTGTTTATAACTGATTCTATGATTGATAAAATTGTTTTACATACAAATGTTATGATTGAAAAAAAATCTGCTAAATATAAAACAAAATGTGCTACAATATCCACTACTAATCCTAACGAAATAAAAGCATTACTAGGATTACTGGTATTGTCCGCTTATTTGAAAAGTAAACATTTGGCATCCTAAGAGTTATTTGATGACAAAATATGTGGAGCTGTGTGCAAAGCAGTCATAAGTCGTGAAACGTTCAAGTTTTTAGTTGGTTCCGGAGCGTGAAACTAACTGATGATTTATTAGCTCCGCCCTACAATCACACCCTGGTTGGTACTATTAGGAAAAATAAACGCGAGATTCCTTCAGAAATGTTAGAAACCAAAAATCGCGATCCAGGCAGCTCTAAATTTTGTTTTGACAAACAAAACGTCCTAATCTCCTACACGGCAAAGAAGAATAAAAACGTTCTACTTTCATCAACAATGCACCAGAAATTATTGAGACTTACAATCAGACAAAAGGGTCAGTGGATACTTTGGATCAAATGTGTTCCAATATGAGTACCTCTAGAAAAACTATGTCTTTGGTATGGTATGCTAAATATTGCCTGCATAAGTGGCTATATTTTATATAATGCCCATAAAGTAAAACGTCGTCAAAAAAGTCCAGAAAGTCGTACATATTAGATTTGTATAAATGTTTAGTAATGCCATGGCTAAAAGAACGAATCAAAGTACCTACTTTGCAACGCTCACTGCGTGAAAGTATTAGTCAGCTCCTAGAAGGGACAGTACAAGAAGACGAACAGAGAGTACTTGAAGAGGGCACAGTAGCTAATAAGCTCAAGAGGACCACATGTGCGAAGTGCCCATCAAGACAAAGACGAATGACTACTCACTTTTGCTCAAAATGTAATAAGCCATTTTGTAATGAACACCGTGGAGATATTTGTAAAACGTGTATTTAATGATATTATATTATAGTATATATATTTCGTTGCGTTTGCGTAGATTTTTTAAGCAAAATATGCATGAAATTAAAAAAAATAAATTCGTAAAATTCACGAATGCTTAATCTTAAGTGGTGTTAGAAATATGCTTAGCGTTTTAGGGTTAATTTCATATTGCGTTGTATCCGATGTGTTTATTGTTATTATTACTTTCATAAATTGAAATTTAGTGGCTAGTTGTCGTGTTTTATTGTGTATTAGGGTAATATAATTACTTTTGTAGCAAATTGAGCAATTGCCGAAGCAGGGTAGGACGGTTCCTGTTTTACCTTGTGTTATCTTCAATGGCGAAGGATACTTTAAAACAGGTGTCGCCTAGGCTTATCTACCCTCCCTTCTTCGACTATAGCTGGTCGAACTTTGTCTTTGATGCCTGGACAATGCAAAGTGAATTGCAGTCGGTTATATTGCTCCTAGTTCGTATATCTTTTTGTCCTCATTGGTGAAACTACTAGGCGTTACAAACACTCATAATATCTGCGTTTCTTAAAAACTGAGGAGCGACGCACAAAGTACCTAGCACTTTTGTTTGGAAGCGTTCTGTGATTGGAATGTTGGTACTGGCCGCTGTGTCCCACACTTATATGCCGTAGGTCCATACGGAATTTGAATTTTCACAGTATATTGAAACATAATAAATACATGTCGCCCTAAAAGTAAGACTACCTATATAAATAACAATTCAGTGGCTGTTTAGGAGTTGTCCTCCTCTTCAGCCGGTCCATACAGGCTTGAGAGCTACGTTATAAATAAGAAGCTTAGGAGTGATAATTTGGACTTTCTCCAAGAAGCCAGTAGTGTTTGCTAAACTTTAAAACAAGTTCTTTCCATAAGTGTTCCTTCCATGTTAGACCCTTGTCCAAGTGCCTTTCCATGTATTTCACCTCTATTACATGAGGTAGTGGTTTGGTATGCATGAAGACTTACGACGTATTATCTCTGCATTTTTTGAAAGTAACAAGAGATTTGGATTCTTTTATGTTTATTCTCCACCTCTTATCACATTGTTATACATCACTTAGGTTTTTCTGCACTATTTCCGCAGCTATTGTAGGATATTTGGGTTTTCCCAACAAAGTTTTATCGTCAGAAAAGGTAGCTGCGAGTGTTTGATCATTGATGGGCAATAGGCTGTGGAAGGAAGATATAGAAGAGGCTCCAGTAGGCTGCCCTGATGTACACCAGATCGAATTGGAAGAAGCTCCGATAGTTACTGATCATATTTAACTTGAAAATATCTCTCCTCATATCAGATTTGCGAATAATGTAGAATGAATGAAGCATGTGCCTTCTAATTTAGAAGGTAGATTTTTCTAGAGTGATCATTGGAATTTAAACACTTCTCATATCGCGGTACAAGTTTTTGTATACTTTCGTCATAGAAGGTTGCCGCCTGTGACGAACACCTATTATGTACCGACGTTTTGATGTCACCGCCATCAGCAAACAGTGGCGGATTCTTAAGAAATTATTAATATGGAGCAAATTTCCCAATTAAAATTCACAATGCGAGCCAGCCGTCTCATACGGTCGGATGTTATTCGTAAAAGTACGACTCCGGAGGTTACCAATATACGCTTTGTATTATGAATCGCTCTTCTGAACTTATTTAAGGTCTCGCCATACTCGTCTGCATTATTTATCATACCACATTCCAGAAAATCTACTAACAATACGGTTTTCCTGTCCCAAAAAATATTAGCCATAACATGTCGGTTCTCGAATGTTTGCTTAAACATTTTGGCTATGCGGAAACTCGCAAGCTTTCACTGCAGGGATTGTTGCTTGATTTCAATATTTGTATACGAAATCCAAATCTCGTCGCTAATCATAGTGTGATTTAGATACTCATCATCATCAGTTTCGTAGCTATACAGAAACAATTTTTTTGGTACGGTGACCTGTTCGTGCAATTTCACACAGTACTGTACGAAAAATTTTAAGAATTATTTCCTAAATCGTAAAATGCCGAATATTTTCCATAATATTGTCGTGGGCAACAGAAAGTCTCTCACTTCATTTCTACTCGTGCGCGTTTGTTGGGTCATCTCTGAAATTGTTACACCAATGTCTGCCCTTTCTTTCACTAACGATGCCTGTACCACAAACCTTGCATTTTTACGGTAAATTTCGGCAGCGTTTTCGATTTTTGCCTGGGGAAAACAAACCACAGCTCACATTTTACACGAGATTTTCAATCATAGTATACATTTTAGGATTTTATTATGCGATTGAATAAAATGACAGAACTACGGAAAAGTGACGTGTTGCTAGCTCAACAACCACTTAATGCACCAAATTGACTACGCGACTCATTCGGTGGGTATATTAAAACGCCCTTAGTTTCCGAATAATCATCGTATAACACAACGCAGATGTCAGTCCTCTACCTTCTGATAGATATGAAAACACAATAAATAAATTATATTTCAGGACGTTGTAACATAAATACTGAAGATACACACTATAAAAATCTCTTCATTGTGTGTTAATCAGTATCAAACGCCTGCTACAAATATTGAGTCGTGCTTAATTTGGAAAACTATTTAGAACATCCATTCTCAAATCTCAATTTCTGTAATTTTTCATTTAAAGTAAATATAAATCCATCATAGAACAAAAGAGCAAACCCAAAATATTATAAGTAAAAAATAAGGAAATAATTCTTCAGCTTCCGAAATTACTGCCTCATTTTATCCAATATAATATAAAAAATTATATTATCCGAAAATAAAATTATAAACTCCACAGAAAATAAAATTTCGTACAAAAGTATGTTTAAACATATTAGATGCTTTTAGGCAGCGTATGGGCAAATATTTATATTGGAAGCTTTAATCGACGAGTTTCGAGTCGCAGAAATGGTCCTGTTATAGGACAGCATGGAGAGATAAATAAAATGAAAGTGGAGGAAGGTTAATTGACCTGTGCTGTTAATGCGACCTAAAAATAGTAAATGGGAGGAGATAAAGATAAAAACACTCATAGATATATTTGAGTTGAAACGACACGTAAATGTATTAATTAAACCATTAATTAAAATATATTTAAGGGATAGTAAAGTAAAACCGTGCAAGAACAATACTTATACGCATTTATTGAGAAAAAAATAATATTATACCCAAAAGATCCATTGCGGCTATCAATAACTTAATTGAATAGTATATGAATATATCCAGAATATCTAGAATAACAAGTATTTAATTTTCAATAAATGTAAGCCGTGAGTTAGAAGTGGACTTTTACGCTAGAAATCTGAATTTCAGAACCCATAAATGGAGTATAGAATTTTAAGGGCTATTTTCCACCTCACGGCTGAAATTTCAGAGAAGATTTAAGCACTTACCTACCACTGTTACCAAAGCCGCGTTGGGAATTGTGTGTGGTAGGTTGCAGCATGACACCTTTCATTATCTGCATGGAGGGTTCTAACTGACGTATGCATTTGTGTGTTCATAAAGCGAACGCTCTATTTGCCCTTGCCAGAATTTCAGAACATACAAATTAAGGAACTAGACGCTTAATATAGCTCTTCATATTATTATTATTTGTGTGTTTACTTATTAATAAGATTTTTCCATATTTTGGATAAGTGTCTAGGAGAAACATTCAGTATATCACACAAGGCTTAGTTTGCTGTTAGAATATACAAAGTGAAGCATTTTCATATTAATATTACCTGCAGCCACAGCAACAAATTTAATGTGAGTGAATTATCTATTTCATCAATTTCTGGCTGAATGAGAATATACCGTTATCACATGGTAACCGAAGTATATCTTCATAACAGCAACAATAAAGAGCCAAACAATAACACCAATGAAGTGCGAAGACCTTTATATATTTCCTACGATATAATATCCTTGTGACGGCTCTATAAAAATTGCGGATTGGTCAAATCAGAGAGGCCATTGACGAATGTATAGATCAATCTACCTTCGCTGTTCTGAGTGAACATCCTAAACCAATGAACACAGAAATTCGATTCGTAATATGTAGAGATAGTAGAACTCATAAAAGAGATGCAAAGGTTATAGATGACATGGTTGTAGATAACAAAACTGTAGGGTTTAAAAAATATGATGTTGGGTACCTTCAAAAAGAAGTTAATGTGGAAGACCTCTGAGAGCATGACATATTGAAGCAAACAGAATCCGAACTCTAAACATAAGAAATAGAATATGATAATTGGGAAAAAGACCATAAAAGCTGTACAGATGTATGTAGGAGAAGTGTAGTCCATATTAATGTTTTTTAAGGTTATGAAATGGTATAAGCATTTGGTCGTAAAAAATTTCATATAGTGGTTGGTAGGACTCACACCTGGAAAGTCCTAGAATATCATCATCATCGTGATCCTCGTTTGTACCGCTTGCGCAATGTCGAGGCGGTGTGAGGTAAAGCTAAGCTAGTTTGTGTTATGCACAACAGGGTCCGACTCTGCGCGTTACCATGTTGGTGCGAAACCGTGCTTGGCTTGCCTATTGTGGGTGAATGTTTTGTTACTCCTCTAATGCGACCGTAATTCGAGGAGTGCCATTAATGTGATCCCCAATGGCAAATGGAGACAGGGATCCAGTACCCACCACCCAGGGAATTAGGAAGCGTTTCGACTATTACAACCAAAACTTGGCTCCTCTACCACTAAGCCATCCCCGCCCCTTTCGTAGAATATGTCAGCACATATTCACTATAATTGCAGTTAGATTTCTGTCAATTTCTGTTTAATACCATCTTTGCAAAACTGCACTAAAGAGAAAATACGGTCTGCATTAGCTTGTTAATTAGCTTAGAGTTTACTTTGAAAGAAATTCAATAAAGAATTGTCAAAGGAAGATCAAAGAAAATATATAAAGCAAGTGTCTTTCTTGTTTAGTCATTGTTAAACGGATCTAAAAATTCAAAAGCGGCTATAAAGAAATTATTGAATTTTGCATATCTTCAGGAAAAATAATGCTAACATAGTAACAATTATAAAAAATTGTTTAGTTTATAGAAAACATTAATAGTGAAACACATTTTGGTTCAAATAGTTTTCAACTGGAAATTATGATAAAAAAAAAGCTTTGTTGGTAAAATATCTGTAAAAATTATCAAAAAGTATTAATATTTTAAACTTATTGAACATTCCCCATATTCGCCAAATATAGCGACCAATGCTTTTTTTTTAAATTTTTGTAGCTACGCAAATTTAGTTACACAAAACATGTACAAAATTTTAAATTAAAAATTGTCTCTTTTCACAAACCCATCGACGTACGGATGAACCAAGAATAATGGGAACAAGGGGAACCACTAGACTTACAAAAACTTAGTATGGTATATAGATGGTTCACCTACAAGCAACGGAGCCGGAACTGAAGTATATGGTAGCAAACCAAGATCCAGTACCTTCATATCTCTTGGTTAAACTACCCGAATATTCCAAACAGAAACATGTGCAATTTTCGCAGAAGTAGACGCAAATATAAGAAGGGATTATATGAACAAAACCATCCATATTGTCTCTGCCAGTCAGGCAGCTTTTAAAACACTGAATTCAAACTAGATCAGGTTAAAACTTGTCTGGAACTGCCTTTGTAGTTTCCTCACACTGGCAAATTGTAACAAAGTAAAACTTGTGTGGGTTCCAGGCCACAGGGGCATAGAAAGAAATGAAATGAAATGCAGATATACTAGGAAAGCAACGATCTGAAACTCCACTCACAGGGCCTGAACCAGTTGTCAATCTAAGTAAAAGGACAGTAAGAGGAACAGTTAAGAAATGGATTCTAACCAAACATTCAGAACACTGGAGACGCTCACTAAAGCTAGGATAGGCAACCACCCCTACAAGCTCATTAAACAGTCCGACAACTAAGCAGGATATAATGCGGAATAGTAACAGGATGCCTAACGGAACACTGACACTTCAGACAACATCTCTACAACACAGGGCTGTAAACTAAGGTCCTTTATGCAGGTTATGTGGCGCGGAAGAAGAACCAGTTTCCCATATAGTATTCCAATCCGAAGCTCTAGTTTGCGAAGATTCAATCAATGATAGATAAAGGGAACTATAGTGAAAAATGAAGAACTCTGTTATTATTAATAAGACTATGTTTTTTATTCTAAAATACTTATTAATAGACTCTACGTTATGTATAGTCCATCTAGAGTCTAGAGATCATATATATGAGTATTATGTCTACATTCTAGCAATATATCAGATCATCAAAGACCATGTGTCAATTGAAAGGAAATACTTTTTGACAATTTTTTTTTTCTAGGATTATACATACATATCGAACATCAACTTTTTTTCAAAAGTTAAACAAGTTACAGAGTGGGAATTATCCAAAAATATAAATGCTACCATTTTGGAGATAAGAAAATGGTAGATATTCAATTTCAAAGATATATACTTAAAGAGAAACAATATCAAAAAGCTATTGAACCTTCGCTAATTCGTTTTATAAGAAACCTTCGAAATGATGATATGGGGTGACCTTACAGACAAAATGTGTATACGGGGTGAGTCACGAGAGAGTACGAGCCCACCATTCCAAAAAATAGACAACCCAAAGTACACATTACAGTGTACTGCCAGATCTAAATTTTTATTTATGATATTATGAATCATGTCGGTTTATTTCTGCATTCGAATACATATTATTTTTTAAAACTTTGTTTGTATTGATGAGCTTTACTTACGCCAATAACATGTCCTCTGTCTTTACAGAGAAATGGTGATCTTCTCTCCGGATTCATAATACCGTCAATAAAAACTTAGATATCGCACCGTGTGAGAGAATCCCCCTTCAATGATATTTGCATGTTCACGCAGTTAAATAGTAATTAATTATACATCTAACAAATTAAATTTAGTAGCAATAACTTGCAGATTCACAGTTTACGTTAAAAGTGGCATAAAACTGCTTTACAACAAATATTTAGTGATGAATACGCAATGTGAACTCTGAAATAATAAACTTCAGAGAACTGTAATTTAAATGAATATTAAAGACGGTCTTAAACATTTGGTAATATTTTAACGCTACGTTTAAATCTTCATAAAAATATTATTATGAAATGGAAATTTTAATGAAAATAAAAGCCACAGTTCATTATTCATATTTATCAAGAAACGTTAAATTCGAACTCAAAGTTAATTCAAAACCAGGTAACAGCGTAGTAATAATTCATAAGTAGACAAAGGACTTTATTTGATACACTTTACTAATTTGCCCTGTTTACTTTTCCTTTTCGGTATACTGAAGTTATACTAAAAGATTTAATTACAAACGAGACTTTTCTCTTTCGTAATTAAATGTCTATAGCTATGAAAACCAGCTGGCAATTTCATTTCCGTTACAACGGGGCTCAATTTCTTGTATTTTGCCACCATTAATTAAATATAAATGAAAAGAAACCTAGATGCGCAAAAGGGAAATTTACCCACTACAAGAACCTTTACAATTATATCTGAAAGATAGCTTAGGAAGCAATAATTAAAAGGGTTCTTCTGTTAAATTTCACCGAAAGGCTGTAGACATATTTTTTAATATATTTACCAAAAGATTGAAAACTGTTTAAGGAAAAATAATCATAATCATCTAAACCCCTTCAGAATTTTTGTGAGGTTGTAGAATACTATTATAATTATATCGCCTCCTACTTGATTGAACGATTTTCATATTTTTAATAAACCTCACCATCTTTGAGTTGCAGCAGAATACGAGCAAGAACGGCTGCAGTTGGACGTGTTATAATACATGTTTACGGCTTACTGTTCCGTATTACATGGCCATTGTGCCAGTTAGCTAACTGATAAATGTGCTTGAAGCCCCGCAAAGTAAATTTTACATTTAGGTATATACAGGAATTGTAGTTTTAATTGTTTCTTTTTATTTCAAATTAAATCTGTTTTCCTAAACTTTGTAGTGGAAATATAAGCTGTGCTATTATGTGTTCATTATGATTAAGTCTTCTGACAACTAACAACCGTTTCAAAGAAATAGTCTTAGTTAAAATAGAAGCTAAAACAAATCCAGAAATATGTTGGAATGTATGCGGCCCCAAAAAATTGTTCGACAATCCGAAAGCGTGGTGTATATTTATTGAATGTAATAAGTTCATGTGTAACCGGACAAATTACTACATATAAGGTGATGTACATGAGTTCCTCGTATGTGCTGTAGCTATGGTCTATAAATGATGCGTTTGATTTTGTTTCTGTTCCATTAAAATTCCTGTGTATTGTGATGATTGGGAGCCGGCTAACGGTTGGGGGTCAGTGTAACGCCAATACTTTTTTCAAATTGCTGAATACCTATAGATAATCCAGTGTGGTTATTCGACACGACCCTGACCTGATTAACTAGCAAATGTGGCCCGTTATCACCGGGGTGTTTCGCAGATAGCATAGCATGTCATTGCCTCTTTTTCCTTGTGTTCACGAAAGTGCTGGAGACAATCTTGTTATGCAAGCTAGGAAATGCTACGCATTCCACAGGGGGATAACCTACTCCCTGTTTATATAATATGAAAAAGTGCAATACTATATGTAATGTAATATACAGGATGTACCATAACAAGTGGGACCTGTTTCGCCAGCGGACAGGGGGCAACAAAACTACGAAAAAAATTCAAAGTAACATATTATGTCCCACCTGCCTTAGTTTATGAAATGAAGGGTATTAAAGGAAACCAATTTAAATTGTTTATTGATTTTTCCTGAATGCAGGCTTGTAGTCGCCGTATCATTGAACGCCGTGTTCTTTCATAAATACCAGGTGTTGGCCAGATTTGCTGGCAACCTTTTTATGTGCGTTAACAAAGTACTTCCATATCAGCAATATGTGTAGATTAAACAATAGATTTCAAGAGACCCCAAAGATATAAGTCTAATGGATCATATTAGATGGCTTATATCAGGGGATCATGAAGGCCAACCTTAGATCCCGCACGATCTACCTGCTGATTAGGTACTCGCCCATCTAAAAAGTTTCGGGCTACTTGACCAGAACGTGGCGACTTCATGCATGAACCACATGCGTCGAATAATGTTAGGTGGGACGTTTTCCAATACTTCATTCAATTCATTTCTTAAGAAATTTACATATAGATCTTCTATCTATCTTTCAAAAAAAAAGGTCCAATTAAATTGTGGCGGATTATTCCTGCCCATACATTAACATTGGTGTCGCGTCGGGATTGAAGAAAAACATGTGGATTTTGGTCAGCCCAATGATGAATGTTATGTAAATTAACAACGCCATCTTTGTTAAATCCAGCTCTTACAGAAAATAACACAGAGAGCAGGAAATATGGATCAGTAGCAGATATTTGGAGTAACCAAGTACGAAAGTGGAGTCGTGGAGGATAATCATCTTCCTGCAGTGCCCGTACCCGGATAAAGAAGTTGCTTGTTTAAAACTCTCCACAGTGTTATATGTCCGATATTCTCTTGTGCTGGTTTTCGTCAGGTACTGGTGCTAGCATTTTCATCGACGTAATCCAACATCCGATATTCGAATGCAACGTTTCGGACACTAACTTTAAATTATTCTTTACCCTTGAAGATAACACGATGTAAAACCCTTCCTGGATTTCGAACTTTCCTTGCTTCGGCAACTGCTCAATTTGATACAAGAAAAGAGGTATAATACAACAGTTCACAGTAAAACATGACAACATCAAGTTACCAAAGTTTAATTTTCGTCGAATAATAATGTTCACGTCGAACACTACCCACCATAAATGAACACAAATATGTATATATATATATATATATATATATATATATATATAAAGTTTAAGATGTTGGTTGTTGGGGTAATCGACCGAGAGCAAAAAGTTAAAACACCCTTTGCTATTGAGCTAAGCTTTCGGAAAACTTTATTTCCATCCTCAGAGCCAACTATAAAACAACAACAGGTAGAGGAAAACCTCAAAAAACAGCATGACTAAGAATACTTACAAAGCTGGGAGGTTCATAAAATGAACTTGAACAAACATGACAGAACTACTTGAACAGGACTAGCATCATTGTTAACAATTAGTGTACACCATCACAATTGAGTTTAGAATATAAAATTAATAACTTATTACAATTAACATTTTTAAAAAGAAAATACGCAGCAACGCAATTTCTGTGATACAAAACACGTGCAAATGCGCCAATGACAAAAGGTCACTAACTAGTAACAACCTAAAATAACTAAAAATGCTATCACTGGGCGGCAAAATTTAAACGGACAACCAAAAAACACCCCCGTAATTAGAAGGTCTTCCTTGATTGCTCATCCAAATCCCCCCGTCCAGAGACGGCCTAAGAAGACAACACCAACCTAACCATTATCCAACTCCATATCTAAGACATGAGAATAAATAACACTAAGCTGATCAACATCAGTTTTTGAATTCATACTCAGGGGTTCTTTGTAAATGTGAAACATTTCCAGAAAAAGTCTGCCTTTGTGATTGTTTTCAATATCTAAAATTTTTACATCGTTAAAATCTGGTTGATGGTTTAAACTATTAGAGTGAATGGCTAAGGTGCAGGAATTTTTCCCAATTCTGCAGTCACTTCTATGTATGTTGAGTTAGTCGATTTTTTAACCATTGGCTGGTTTGACAAATATATTTCTTATCACAATCATGACATGCGATTGAATATACGGCATTCGACTTCATCAGCATAGGAGTTTTGCATTTGACCTTAGAAAAAAGGGGTTATTAATCGTTTTTAAATTATATTTGGCAATTTTGATGTGGTCACTCTTTAAGACATTAATTAAACCATAAGTTAAATTGGTAATGAGGGGAAGTTTCAAGTAAACAACTTGCTCTGCTTGCACAGCAGGTTGTTGGTTAACTGGAGCAGAACGGGGAGTACTAAACAGTAATTTTCTAATGAAAACTTTGGGATAACCGTTATTGATTAAGATACTTGAAAGTTTATCAAGATTTTTTTGAATCAACGAAGGGTGACAAATCTTCATTATGCGGATTTTTAAGCCCAGCACAATGTTCGTTTTTTGTTTCATCGGATGTTCCGAATAGAAATTGATATAACGACCAGAAGATGTAGCTTTTTGGAACCAGTCCAAAATTAAACAGTTAGAAGAATTACGGATTAGTTTAATGTCTAAGAAAGGTACACTGTTATTCGTTTCAGTTTCCATGGTGAACTGCAAGTGGTTGTGATAATTATTAAAGATATTTAATGTGGTCTCTATTGAATCCAGGGGAACCGAAAGTATTAAATCATCAACGTAGTTTTTTAAAAAAGGTAACTCAGAAGGTGGAAGCGGGATTACTTGATCAAGGATATGATCCATGATAATTTGAGCTAAAATTGGACTTAAAGGTGACCCCTTTGGGGTGCCGTTAATCTGGAGGAAAAAATGATCATCAAACACAAAGTAGCTATTTTTAAAAATGAATTGAATGACATCTAAAAATTGATCTTTGGAAAAATTACACACGGGGTGAATCAATTCCCATTTTTCATTGATAATTGATAAAACCAAGTCAAGGGGAATATTAGTAAACAATGAAACCACATCTAGAGAAATAAGGACGAACCCTTCAAGGAGCCGAAAATTATTAAAATCTTCAGCAAAAGAAAATGAGTCTGTCACATTGTAATTCGAATTACCTTGGAACGCATTAGTTAAAATGTTTGCAATAAATCCAGCCAGAGCATAAGTAGGGGAATTAAGTGATGACACAATCGGCCTAAAGAGAACATCAACCTTGTGTAGTTTTGGGAGTCCGTATAGCTTAGGAGCCACGGAATTGTTAGACATGAGTTTCTTACAAACCACCTCATCGATGGAACCCATGGTTTTAAGTTCTTTCAAAAGATCGTTGGTCTTCTTTTGGGTAGTAAAAGTGCAGTCTCTCCCCAGTTTTTTGTATACTGAGGTATCTTTGACTAAGTCATATACCTTATTAAGGTATTCCTCCCTTTTTATATCTATATATACCTATAAATAATTCTATGAGTAGCTGTACACAATTCAACGGATAATGTACTCCAAAATTATATTAAAACCAAAGCAGTAGGGAACGCAGCAATGCGAAATTACTTACGCATTCGTAAATAAAAATCAAAACTTTACGCAATATTCCCCCTAATTGTTGTGTTTAAAAAAAAAGATTTATATCCACTGTCGACTGTTTGACAAACGCAAACAAAATTTCGTTATATTACATATAAACCAAGAACAAAATGTATCTCTGATTGAAACTGAAATCACAGTAATTATATAACTTAGTTATCCAACCATCAATTAATAGATAAAGAACAATGTTGACGACGACCCCTTTCTGGTTGAAATTACAATTTTCCGAATCTCTGTAGTACAACCAAGCATTTATTTTAGATTTATATATAATCGGAACGGACACACCTGCAATGCTTATCAACACCACTGATAGTTCGAACTGCGCTGCATCAACCGTCTTCTGCATGCGGAAGATAAACTTCAATTGCGTCGAAATAACTTCAAGGTCTCCTTTATTTTAATTGACGATAGATAACCTCGGCCGTATCCTATTCGCCTAAATAAATTCAGAAATAAAACAATAGGATTTCTCAAAGAGATTGGCACAAAAATCTGGATAACTCCCTGGAATTCGTATCACTACTATCGGTATCTAAAGTTCCGCAATTGCAATTTGAAAATTAAATTGTGAAAGTACCTCAGCCTTAGAACTAATTTAAAAAATCAAAGAACACGTGCATTTTCTATGGGAACTCAAAAATAATGAATGCCACATTGAAATAGCAAATCGCCATTTCCTAAACCGGAAATATACGAATGGATGAAACAAAATTCAAACAAGGCTAAAATTGTATTAACTAAAACCATAAAGTATGCAATCCAAATGGACACGTAAGGAGTTATACGTTACAATGTTTTGGAAACGTTCCCCATAAATACGTATTCCTTCTGCTGCATTACAGTGAGCGAGTCCGTGCATCAAACTCATACCCCTGTCATTTCCTAGTTTGAAGAAACCATTAGTATTCTTATCACATGCAAGATGTAACTTAGCATCTCTCAACTATTTGGAATGATGTGAGTTCATTTTATAAATTATGGGTATAAGGATACAATATAAATATACCCCGTATCTCATAAACGAAGGCTGGTGGGACATATGTTAACCTGAACTTTTTTCATAATTTTGATATCCCTGTCCGCTGGTGATACAAGTCCTACATGTCATGGCGCACCTTGTTTATTGTTGCCTGTTTCCCGTGCATTACTGGCCTGTTCTGAAATATAGCATTTCTGTATGTTTATTTTACGAGTACACCACAAATATATATTTAAAGTTATAATATAACGGGATCGCAAGAATTTAGCTGTAGTATGTGGACATGGACGATTGTTGTAACTCTATCGGATAGTATTTAGATAATTACTAATATTTTAAGACAGTAATCCCATCCTATAAATTTTATTTGGATGCCAAAAATATCTCCAATCTAATAAGGTAGAAATTATTGTACTATTCTTCACTATATAGTTTCAGCATTGCAACACACGACGCAATAAAGTGTAGAAAATGTTGACGTAGTAGAAATTATTAGCTGTTTAGCATCAAAGGTAGCTGAAAGCTATTAATGTGCTTTGGCTCCTTAACAGCGTCATTTGCAAACTTCAGCTATGCTAACAAGGAAGTTTAGTCACGCTAGCTAATAGTTTAACACGTAAAAATTGTCACATAGATGACGACGACTCCATTACTGTTATGTTAATTGTCCGAATAGATAACATCGAGCTACGTATAATCCTAGCTGCCACGCAAAACATAAACAAGTGGAACTGGCCTATTATATTTACAAATATACTTTGCTCTTAAATTTAACACGCTCTGCCACCTAAACTGACAGCTGACATCTAGCGTGACTTAGCAATATTTAATATCACAAAATGGTTACGACTAGGTAATAAAACACGAGACAAGTTATACAATTTATGTACAATACGTTGCTGAGGCCTAAAATTTCCAGCCTTAATAATAGCTACTTTAGGTACTACATGTCAACATGTCATTATAAATATCGTTATTTTAATCCAAACTTGATCATTGTATCCAGTTAAGTCGAATTTATTTATTGCCAACCCCAGGGACAAACCACTACATAATATGGTAATAGCCTAATCCCTATGGTCCTTCATTAATACACAAAAGGTTTATCAGATATCATTCTACTTATTTTTAAAACACGAAACGGACGGCGAACACTGAATCGTATTCAATTTACAATATGTAAAGTTACAACTAATTAAATAATATTAAAAATACTATATTTGACCTTCAATTTTTTATAGCGCCAAGGCGTGTTTATATCTCTTTCACTTTCCTACTAATAAATCGTATTGGAAGAGAATTAACTATTCGGCTGGTATCCCGCTCTCTCTGTCGATTGCCATCCTGTTTATATATATATATATATATATATGTGTGTGTGTATACATCCTATATGTTGATAGCTGTATGTGGATAAGGTTTGTCCATAAACATAAAAATAATAAATAACAAAAGTTTTGGGATGATACACCTAAATTGGAAGCTATATTCATTATAATTGTGATGAGCTATGAGTATCTCTCTATATTCAATCCGAACTGTTCTAACCATCTTTGTTTGTGGGAATAACTGTTAAAAACTACAAACAATAACAAATATTGAAGAAAATTCGAGGGTACTAGAATTAAATTAAGATCACTATTTTATATAAAACTATTTACTGTAACAGCAAATAATATTAATCGAAAATTAGTACAAATTTGTTTTTCTAGCTGTTTTCGTCGCTTAAAATGTGATACCAACCCTCTGAATTGCAATAATTTGTATTAAAGTTATTAAGGAGCACGAACAAATTAAAAGCACTTGCTGTGTCTTCTACTTTTAAAATGTTCTTTCCAGCCCCAAATGTAAAAAATATCGGAAAGCCTAATTTTAGCTACGCTCATCGACAATGCATTGCTTACAATGCATTTCCAGCCTCTACAAAATAATAATTATTTTTCGTATAATATTCAGACAAAAGCTCTAAAATGCTACTTTTCACCAGCTCGGTTAGTAAAAATATATTCTATTTCAATGTTCTAATTCTGTTCAAGATAACCATGGTTAAATTACATTCATCCTAATAGAATACCATAAAAACACTGTCTAGAGTGTAAAATAAATATCAGAACATTGTCATCCATACCTTACACATGCCCACACTGCAGTATTATTATTGTTTTTGAGGAAGCTATCAAGTTCACCTAGTAATATTTAGAATGTTAATGCTGCAAATTAAATATTGCAATTATTACAAACGATGGAAAAACTGCCTATAACCATAAATCTTGTAAGAACAGGCAGAAGCTTATACACCATTCACGATTGATTGCCATCCAGCAGGCTGTGTTTTTTTTTCTTAAGTATTCTTCTTAAATATTATTTGATTGATTTCTAGCAGTGTCAAAATGAAATTGCCCTGTTGCCAGCTCTAGAGTCCCCTACTTTTCTAAAATAATCTAGTAAGTTTAGAATTATAAAACACATAATATATTATACCTACTTAATTGTCAGAATGGTGAAAGTTATTAGCAATGTTACTAAACTGCAAATTGTGAAAGCTTTCAACCATTATAAAAGAGATTGGCCAGACTTCACACGATTTACGATTATAAATCGATTAATTGATATATTTGGGGTACGCATGTATTATTTCTTAAATATGCAATTGCAAATTACTTATAATTTTAGGTGTCTGAGCGTTCTGTAAGGGACATTTTATCACAAGGACAGGACGTTTTGAAATCTTCCATTTGTAGTATACGCGCTAAGACGGGCGTTTTCTTAAATTACACGTTTAGAAAAGATTTGCAACGACAAATTTGGCAGTATCATCTGAAGAATGAACATTTTACTCTCGACAAACTCTTGGCTGACTCTCGCGAAAATTTGGAATACAAGGGGGGTAGGACTACTTTATTCAAAATTATTAAATCAATGGGTTACAAATACAAAATGGTGAATAAACGCAAAATTTTGTGTGAACAAAAACACGTCGTTGCATCCACATTAAATTTTTGAGACAATTTCTCCAATATCAAAATTCTAGTGAAAATGTGACATTCCTATACCTAGACGAAACGTGGATCTACCAAAATGGATCCGCGAGTCGTCAATGGGTACATGAAACCGATTTTAAAGGTAACCCAGCCAAAATTAAAAGTGAGGGGATGAGGTTCACGATTTTGAATGCGGAATGTAATTTAGGCTTTTTGTAAGGGTGCGACATGTTACTAGACTCAAAGAACAACGACAGGGACTATCAAAACTATGAATGGGGAAATTTTTCAAAATTGGTTGGTTGATCAGCTGATTCGTACTCTGGACAAGTTGCAAGGAAAATTTGTCGTGGTTATGGACAACGCATCTTATCATTCAGTGCAGTTTGACAAGCCGCCCACATTTTCTTGCAAAAAAAGTGTATTGTGGGAATGGTTGGTTAACCACCACAATGTCTAAATTCAGGGCAAAATTACTAAGAAAAAACTTTGAGAGTTAATTAAACCTTTTATAGCAGACGGAAATAAAAGATACGTAACTGACGAAATTTTGAAAAAGCGCAACTGTGAGCATTGTGAAAAACTTATTTCGGAAGACTGGACAAGACATATGGGAAATTTATCGTTTGAAAATATTTTTCCTTTCATTATTTCAATTGGGGAATCTGATTCAGAATCGGAAGGTGCCAATGATTCAGATACTTCTAGTGATAGCATAAAGGTGGAATAGGGTAGGGGATATTCTTTTGGCATCTAAATTGTGAATGAGTGTTTTACAGTTTTTATCTTGCCCGAGAAAAACACTGACATCAGTGGAATACGAACTTGGGTCTCTTAGCACCACAGGCAAACAATCAACCACTTGACTACCATAATATCAATTTGAAACATGAGCGGCATAGATGTTAATTCTTCTTGATTTGCTGCAAGACCTAAATATAGGACAACAAGAATGGCGTGGAATATGCTCTGTATACATCCGATTTGAGTTCAGAATTCTCGTGTAAAAAGAACAGCAATATGTATTTGGTATGTGTTACAACAACATTTAAATTATAGTTATTATTTTATTTATAATGAAATCATTATTATATCTAAGTATTATAAACCAATGTTGAGCAGCAATAGGCGGACGTTAAATGAACAAACAAGCTCCACTGGCAACATTGCCTGCTTTCAAAAAACATAACCTCCATCAAGAAAAACAAGCATAACCCAACTTAATTAATTGACAAATTTCAATGATACCTACCACACATTCCCCCAGATTTCAGAAATCAATCGTGAATAGATTATATATCAGTATTCTTCCTCTATTTTGAGTAACATATAATGGTGATCGTTAACAAATAAAAAGATTACCCATCTATGAATTCCTTTGCTTCTTCGTCTTTTTCTTGTTCAGATTTCTTGCATCCATTACTTCGTTTTAGTATTTCATGCTCTTCGTCTCATTCCTGTTCTGAACCACCGCTTCCCTCCTCTCATTCGTATACCATCTTATTATGTAAGCCGTTTTGTGACATTGCTCTTTCTCAATGCGCTTAGGACCGCGTTTGGGTAATATGCATATAGTTTAGATGATAAGCAATATTCTTGATGGAGGTTTTACTCGTTACGGGCAATATTCTAAAAGCTTTAGTACCTATTTTAATACAGCTTTGAACACTATTACAGTAGTACAAACCCTTTATTGCGAATACGATATATTTGTTAATATTGCTTTATTCCAAAATGATGCTTTGTGGTATGCTTCTGAAAAGGGTACGACCGTTAGGTGTGTCGTCAGTCCACAAACGGTTTTCGTATTTTCTACGTGCTGTTATCTAAAAGTGTTATTTACATAACATGACTGTGTTATTCAATGTCACTTATTTCGTCTTCCAATCTTCCCTTCCCCAAAAATACAAATTCTACAATAATTACTACAATTCATGGATGAACCATTAATGAAACTTGCGGGACTTTGCCTTTTAAACACTTTGTAACGAAAGTCCTTAATATTTCACATATAAGTTTTCAGTTATATATTTTTAATTGGGTTCTTGAATTTCTAATGATTTCTATTCTCTTCATTTCTGTAAACGTATAGCAGAATTATTGAGAATTTCATACAGTTACTCCTGTTTAACTGACTTTAACAATTTCCATGATTTATTATCTGAGTGTGTATCCTCTACATTTACTTATTTCTATGGATGCCTTCACCACACTTTGTGTTTTGCAATCAGTCATGTAATAAATAAAAAATTAATCATGCTTACCTGTCGCATAATGACCAGTAATCTGTTGATTAGTTAATGATTTGCAAAGACAGCGCCACTGATATGTTACTTCTATAATAATGTAAACGAGAACTGTCTAATCAAAGACACTTAGCTGCTAATGCGTCTTCTTTTTGTGGGTCCCTTCTCCATATTGGAGATTGGAGATCATCACCATACTAGTATCTGAGGTTGCGCTTCCAGAAGGTTCTTCATGGTCCGACACTTCTTCCTTGGATTATGAGTTGTAGCATATTGTATTTTGGGCTTCTCTTAATGTCCCCGAAATACGGTAGTTGCTTTTACCAGTTCTATTTACTTATTAATTCGGCTTAGTACCTCCACATTTGCCACTCTTTCTGTCTATGATATTCTCAGCAAATTTGGTTGATCCATAGACGACATTAATTAATTTACTTATTAATAGTTTTGGCTTAAATCTATCGTAGAAAACCATATTTCCAAACAAGGCTGGTACATTGAGTTCAAATATTCCGTCAAAATTACAAATTCATACCAACGACTATGCAATTTTCAATTTTTAAATTTTCAACAACACCTTTTGTTTTGTTGTAGTGCAAGACTTGTAAGACTTATCTTCACCAGCCATTTTATCACCTCTATGCTCACTCGATAGCAAGATGCCAGCAGCTTTTTCTTTTGGAACATATGATACTAGTGTTCTGTCCTTCTGAAAAGCGAACATGCTTGAATGTGGCTTCTTATATGTTGCTGGCAGTAGTGCCTTAGGAATAAATGCCTTATTTTTACGCAGCGTACCGCACAGGGTCATGTTCTTTTTCCACAGTGTATCAGCAAGTTGCATAGTGGTAAAGAAGTTATCGGTAGTTATACCACAACCTTTTGGGAAATGCTATACCATATCTAGCAGCACCCTTTTGCCCAGATTTTTTTCTGGCGCATTTTCTTGTTTTCTTGAAGTAGAAATATATATAGAAGTAGAAATATATATAGAAGTAGAAATAAATTTTAGCTTAGTTCTATACAAAACTTACCCAAGTTAACCTGCATGTTTGACGTATAGAAATTGTCACAGTCAGAAAGGGTCCATATCTTTACACAATACTTGTCGGGTTTGCTTTTCATGTATACCCTGAAAGCTGCTCGACCCTCGAAAGGGTACAAGTTGTTCGTCTACACATACATGAGCACTTCTATTCAAAGACTTGTTACAGTTTGAGACAAAAATTTCAAGTACGTCCCTTACTGGAACTAGCTTAGCTATTATTTTTCGTTCCTCTGAAGTCTCAAAATTATCAAATCTCAAGAAAGTTGCAATTTCTTTGTATCTGTCTCTTAACATTGTAGCAATTACTATAGGAGTGTAAGGCTGTAAGATATATCCTGACACCGAAGCATATCTACAGCTTCTTTAGAACAGTGCAGATCTCCTAATGTGAGAAGAAATCCAATGTAAGACTTGATTTCGGTAGCCTCAACGGGCTTATAAATTCTAGTATTGTTCGGATTTTCGTCATTCCATTTATTATAAAAAGGACAGGACTGAAAAATAGAAGAAAAGCATCTTGCATGCTGGAAATACCTGAGCTTCAAGTTGTAAGTCCAAGTGCAGTTTTTTGAATATTGGCTTTTGGTAATTTAGCTCGTGTATTTATTGGTATCTTGGACCATTCGGTTCCATCTTTTGCCACATATTTTGGAAAACTTCCAACGTAACTGCTGGATTCTGCTACGGCTTCAAATTCGACTGGCGTCTCCTGATCAGCAACAATTACATCATCCTCTTCATCTTCTTCTGTAACGACATCTTCTACATCACTTGCGGCTACTTCAACTTCATAATTATTTTCAACATCGGAATCCTCATTCTCACGTAAATACAACAGTTCTTCATCTGTGCGGCGCTTACTATCTTGAAATCGTGACACGGTACCCATCTTCAACCGCATAATTCGAGCAACTAGCAGGAACTAAGTGAATTTGGCACATGGAGGTGCACATTCATAGTATGGGGAGTCCCAAACTTATGTGAAATGTCTGAAGTATGCTTAGAAGCACAAAGAACGGGGAACTACAGACAATACTGATGCATTCCCTTACTTGATTGAATAAGACCAATTTTAATACTCTGTAAAGGCGGGCGGGGGTCTAAGTAGACCTCAGGCTGAAAGACATGGTAAAAAACTGAAACAAAAATGATCATATGCGAAATAATATAATAAACAGATAGAGGAAACCCCAAAGCAAAGATAGATGACCGCCCAATATTGTAAATTTAAAATTTAGAAAGTTATTCAAAAAAATAGTAATCTGGGGTCTGCTTGAACCCCGACCAGTCCGTTGAAGGTTAAGGAAAACAAACACAGAAAAAGCTAAGATAGCATAATAATATGTTGACATAACAATAAAATCAACAAGAAAAATAAATTAAAAATAAACAGAAAAAATACTAATTGATGACGTAATAAATGCTCGAACTGCCGTCCACCTTGCTGGTCAACCCGCCGCAAAAGAGAATTTCTGGCACGAGTTAGCATATGTGATTGACCTACATGATTCAATAATTCTTTCGCGTAAATCTACGGGAGTTCTGTCGTTTTTTAGTTTACGCCACAAAATAAATCTAATGGGGTCAAGTCCGGAAACGTGGGGTCCAAGGATGAATTGCATCTTTTGCAATTAATCAGTTATGGAAAGTTTCATCTTGGTAGTTTCTTACAATTCTATGGAAATGAGCAAGTGCTCCGTCATTTTGAAACCGCATACGCTGTACATACATAAAGAGGAATGTCTTCTAAAAGCTGAGGCAAATAATTTTTTAAAAAATGTAAATACATTTGTTATATTCGTTCGATTTTGCCGCTTCATCTGAATTAAAATCTTATTTTATTATTTGTTATCATGGAGAAATGCCGATTACTTTTTGTCTGCGCGCTTGGCCGTGAACGTTGGCTGGGAATTTCCTGCCATTGAAGAAAGTCCTACGTGTTAAATTATTCTAGAATTCTTGCACCATATTTCGCAATATGATGAAATATTTCTGCTGCTGCATATTGAGGTTTGCGTTTTATCATTTCTTCAGTCGAATTAACATCTTCGTTCGACCCGATTGCTTGCCATGCAGCGCCGAAATCAAGTATTGCAAGGGCGGCTTGGGTTTCCGATGGGCGTCCATCGTGTCAATTTTCGTCAGTTATCACCGTGGGGTGAATAGAACCATCGACAAGTGTCGGATTAAAGAAACACGCTGGAATTTTAACCCTTGGAAGGCAATTCGTTGCGAATTTGTCGATCGCCTTTGCCGGATTATTATCGAACCCCTTTCCTGTCTCTCTGGTTGTGCTGCTGCTGCGACAAACAACTTGTGCGAATATTTCGTTCCAAAATTTCCTGTTTTCCGGAAGAACGCCTTGGCGATTGCTGGTGCAATCGTGATTACAGCCTTCAGTGGCGTGCCTGCAATTTTTGTCTGCCTCTTCAGGACGTAGGAACACCCCAAATTGTGCATGCCTCTCTCTCTCTACTCCCTACCAAAGAAAATCAAGGTAAAACAAATTGTTAATTTGTGTTGTCATTTATTTTTTGTTAACTGTAAAGTACAATTATAAATTGTAATTTTTGTTAACTCAGACACCACTGGCTGCGTGGATCTGTTCTAGGAAAATAAATATCGGTAGCCATTGGAGGCGAGTCTTTTTCTTGTTCAAACTTTCCAACTACCCTTGTATTAAACTATAAAACCATTTTGAATGTAATCTTTATTTTTGTATTAGGTCACTAATTTTAAATAGTAGTATTATATTTTTCTCAAAATTCAACATATTTTTTATTTCTGGGCACTTTTACTTTACTGTGTGCATGAACTTTGGAAGCTTTATATACAGGAGGAGGCACAATAAAGGTGAGTCCGATTCCCGTAAGCTACTGGCTTCTCGCCCTCCACGAGAACCTGCAATTAACTGTGATTTGGAAGGTGGTGCCCCCTAATTTTGACCTACTCTGTACACAACTAGGTACGATTTCCCCCCGGAAGCGCTTCTCGTGAACCACCCCTACTCCTCTGAGCTAAGCCGAAGGCCTTTTTCCAGCTTTCCTGTTGCGGATAGACGAAAAAGCTAGTTTGGCCCGTAACACATTTCTTCATTTAAACTGTCCCCAAAGAAGTGAAGACCAACGATAAAATTGTCAACCACACATTTACAGAAAAAAAGTTTTGCGACACACATGTCAGAGGTGTAGCGTACCTAATTGTTACAAGATAAAATGAAGAAACACCACGTGAGATAAAGTTGCAGCCTTCCTACTCTCTAAAGAAGTTTGTTGAAGCTTTCGAGCAGCTCACTTTTTCAATTTTTTGCTAGAATTTTAATACCTTCTGTTTAGAAATCTGTGAAAAACTAAACAACCAAACCTATCCAAAAACATGAAAACATAAATATGATAAATGAATTATCTTGTTTTTGCCGTTTTTATAATCATCCGCATAATTCAAATATTTGGCATTCTCCACACGCTACATTTATAAATAATTTATTTCACTCAAATTTAAATATTTCAGGGAAAATCACCTCATTTACAAGCAGTCTTCAAATCCCAGATGATCTCCTCTAATCAAGTTTAAAGAAAGCTGCCAATCCTATTCCGTATAAAAAGAATTCCTCAATGACAACAACTAAATTCCAACATACCCATCCATCTATCACAGTTTAAATTAGCATCTCATTGCATGCTCCATTTACAAAATCGCAATATCTCGATACAAATCAGCCAACGTTCCACGTTTTCAATCACGGCATTTGTACATCTCTACCGATTTTATCTTTTAAATTCATTGAGATTTATAGCGAGATTTGTGTAGATGCCGCATTTTTTCATTAACTCATAGCAACCGGAAACTCGTTAACGCTAAATAACGCCTATAGCTTTGATTGAGGTGTCACGCTTTTAATTAGAAGAAGCAAATTTAATGCTTGATTAAAATCCCCCACCAATTTTAAGCTCCAAGCAGTATTTTAAAAAGCAGCTTTCCAAAAAATAATCTCAAAAAGAATTGTGCTCATCGATTTGGACGAATGATTAAAGAAAAATTAATTCGCCATTTTAAATTTAGAGTTCTTTAAGCAGCACGCACATATGTGCTCACACGTACGCACATCACCCATTCTCCCACACACACTTTTACACCCACCTATGGGTTGTAATAGGATGAGGATGAAAAGTTTTACACGCTAAGGTATCTAACCGGATAGGTTTAAAAATAATACGTTATGGAATTATGTTTTACTAAACAAAAATGATAATTATTTCGTTTCAGTGATAATTGATATCAGCTAGACAGGTCTGTAATGACTGTAATAGAATAATGCAACCTTGTTGAATAGATATCTAATAGCACGCAGATTAAACTTTCTGTGAATAATCTCAACAAACAAGCAACCCACGCCAAACGTCTCGTGGCTCTGAATTCCGCCGATCATCTCATTATGTTCTAATCCCATAACACAGATAGATGCCCCAACCTTAATACTTTATCTGTTTCACAGCAATTCACGCAGATTTTCGAGGCTCCCTTATTTACGTCCCGTGCTTAATAAATTTCAGATACCTATTGTTTTCATTAAAGGTTACGGTTTGCCGACGTAAATTTGACTGGATTTATAATACCATGTCTGTAATTCTAACGCTGATATCAGTCTGAAACTATACGCTGGTAATATTTCTAAAAATTATTTATTATAGTACATACATACGAGATTTGGCAATTTATTTCACGGATTGACGCTACAGCACTGCAATCACGTAAAATTAAACCAAAAATAAAGCCGCTTATAATATTTCACAGTTTTATCAAATGCAAACTACAACATAAAATACATTTTGAAGCAATAATTCTCAACAGTAAATAATTGAACAAATTATAAATTTCAATATACTAAAAGTGCCGCACGCGGAGATTGTTACCAATTATTGTTTTAAGTTAAAAAATCCTTTATATTAATGCAAACTACAGCATAATAGTTATTTTTGTTACAAGTACCTAAAATAATGTTTTTTCGGACGAATCGTTGTTGTTTCCGGACGAGGCGAAGCCGAGTCCGGAATAACAGATGAGTCCGAAAAAACGTTTTAGGTACGTGTTACAAACAACATTTTTTTGTTAAAGCTCCCAAAAACACATTCAAACCTCTTATTATTAAGAATGATTAATGTGATCGGAGTAAATATGTCTCGAAAATAGTGAGCTTCGGATTTTAATTACCATGCCACCATAGTAACCAGATTGTTTAATGTAAACACATAAAATGCAGAATCCAGCAAATCCATTTCATTTTCATTTTGGGAAATAAGTGTTTAATAATAATGAATGATGTTATCATATTAAATTAACTTACAAACCTAATAATTTTTTCATATTGTTGTACCTATTAGATTAAATAAAGTTGTTTAATTGTTGTATTAAACTATTCTGCTTTATTTACCTAAATGATCCCAAAAAGTTGTCATGGCAACTTTTTGGGATAGTGTCCGAAAAAGTTGTCATGGCAACTTTTTGGGATAGTGTCCGATAAAGACTCATTTTACGGACTGAAATGAGTCCGTAAAATAGCTCATTTTGGGAGCGTATACAAAAATAGTTATTTTTGTTACAAGTACCTAAAATAATGTTTTTTCGGACGAATCGTTGTTGTTTCCGGACGAGGCGAAGCCGAGTCCGGAATAACAGATGAGTCCGAAAAAACGTTTTAGGTACGTGTTACAAACAACATTTTTTTGTTAAAGCTACCAAAAACACATTCAAACCTCTTATTATTAAGAATGATTAATGTGATCGGAGTAAATATGTCTCGAAAATAGTGAGCTTCGGATTTTAATTACCATGCCACCATAGTAACCAGATTGTTTAATGTAAACACAAAAAATGCAGAATCCAGCAAATCCATTTCATTTTCATTTTGGGAAATAAGTGTTTAATAATAATGAATGATGTTATCATATTAAATTAACTTACAAACCTAATAATTTTTTCATATTGTTATACCTATTAGATTAAATAAAGTTGTTTAATTGTTTTATTAAACTATTCTGCTTTATTTACCTAAAATGATCCCAAAAAAGTTGTCATGGCAACTTTTTGGGATAGTGTCCGAAAAAGACTCATTTTACGGACTGAAATGAGTCCCTAAAATAGCTCATTTTAGGAGCGTATACAAAAAAAATACATTTTGAATCAATAATTCTCAACAGTAAATAAATGAACAAATTATAAATTTTCAATTAGGGAAAATTTCAAGGGACACTTATGACATTTAAATCTGTGTACGATGATAGCGCCTGAGGTCGTCTTAGTGTGCTTTAATGATTTAAACGTTTCAAAGATGGAAGAGGACGTTCAAGATGACACTAGACAAATGACCCTTCCCAATGATGGCAAATGAGTCAAACATCAATAAGAAGTCGCTTCGACAAATTTTACATATTGATTAGAAAAAAAAAGGAATATCTGTTGACAGTCCATGCCGCACAGTCTTATGGATGAATAAAAACAGGGAAGGGTTGCATCGCGCCAAGGTGTGGTTCAGTCTTATCACGAGAACACTAATGTTCTTAACTGCTTTGTCAAAATGCTGGAGTGTGCAGTGGATTAGAAAAACATCACAAGCCCCAAAATATTTCGTTAACAAAAGTCGAATGCGGGTCCCTTTTCAGATAGTCAGGGTGTGATCCATAAAGATTCGCCTAAAGGACAAACAATAAATAGTGAATTCTAGATTGAAGTAATGAACAACCTATTACAGCACATTTCTCAAGTGCGACCATAACTTTGAGAAAGTGGTAGCTGGTTCTTGTTGCATGATAATGCACCTAGTCATTCTGCACTGATTGTAAAGTCATTTGTCATGAAACATGGGATTGTTGAGATCAGTCACCCACCATTTCACCTGACTTGGCAGCAGAAGGCTTTCTCCTCTTTCCTAAACTGCAAACCGTTCTCAAAGAGAAAGTGTTTGAAGACGTGGAAGGTATCAAAACTTATATAACGTAGCAATAATTGTATTAAAGTAAGTGGAGATTCATCATCATCATCATCATTGATAGCCTTTTTGTCCCACTGCTGGGCATCAGCCTCTTCTCTGCCACGTGTTTCCGCTCAGTGCTAAGGTAGAAACACGGGGGCAAACATTTCTACAAATACGATCCAAAAAATGCGGATCCTGTGACTATTTTCAATGTAACTGGTATTCTAGTTAAGGTGCTCGCATTGATTTTAACATTAGAGCGATTTTTATTTAATCTTTTGATTGCAGTCTTAATGGCAACAGTATTACTATCGGATCCATAAGTACGGAAAGCACTGGAGTTTATTCTTGCCATGTTGAAATAGACCATCCTTCCTTGGATATTGGTGAAATGACTGGTGCTTTGAAATTTGTGCAAAATTTCTAAAAGTAGATACTAGATATTCTTATATTCAGGCCCTTGCAAAAACGATGTAAATGTATGTACGATGTATAAAAAAGTAAATAAAATTAATCTAATAATAAACAAAATAGCAAACAAATTAATCAATCTACAAGGTTTTTTCAGATAGCCTCTAACTGATTGTTAATATCCTACTGTATAAAGTATACAAAACGGTTTCTAACTGTCAGTATGTAAGTGACTGAGACTGTTAAATAGTTTATGCCTATTAAAATTCTTGGAGTAACGGTAGCAATCTTCTAAAAGCAAGTATATTATCTGCTGAACATCGACCTCTTCTCTGCCATGCGTTTCTCCTTAGTTAAGGTAGAACCACGGGGAACCTACAGTTTAACATCGAATCCGACGACAGAAATTCCAGAGAGGGTTTTTAGCATTAATATCCCACGATTGCAAGCCGGGGGAAATTGTGTATGGTGGGTTGCAGACAAGATTTTTATACATCTGCAATAGTAATTCTTAGGTTGTAACGATTTCCGCCCCTAACAGAAGCCAACCCGTTTTACATATATAGGAATTTTAATATTTCGAAGTTCGTTCAGGTCAATACGACGCCGTGCGGTTTTGAGTTTAAAATTTTGGAGGGAAGGAGATTCTACAAGACAGTTTTCCGTAATTAGGTCAGGGGATTAAACGTTGTCAACCTTACCGGACGTTTATTTTGAATAGTGAATTATTTATTGAAATCGTTTGTCGATTGGGAATTACTTTTCCGCTTTGAGAGTCACTTACACAGGGGCATTTCCCATAGTTGTAGGGAAACAAATCTCCAAGAATTTATTTTCCAATATAAAATTTACTCCGATAAAGAAGATTTGGTTTGGTGTTATGCCAGAGTCCATCAACTGGTGAGTTGGTTATAACCAGAAATTGTTGTCTTATCGTAATTTCCAGAATTTTAATTCTAATCTCAGATAAATTTAATTAAGCAAAATTCGTACATCGGGACTACCAGAAATTAAGACGACGCAGTAGAAAAACTCTACATTTATACGTATTGTTCAAATTGATGCGCTGTCCTCGCCGAGTAACCTTGTGAGGGTTTTTTCCCGAACCGACTGGACACCTGGGTCTATCGATAGAGAATCTGGTGTACGGTCGAGCTGATTGCCGCTACGTATGCTTTTTTAAAAACTGTAGAACCTTGTCTTGTTGTTTACGATTTCGTTATTTTTATTTAAGAATCAATTTATTAGTTGAATGGGGTCAACGAATTGTGTCATTGTGATTTAATTGGGGTTATGTGTACACATGAAATACTATTGTAATATTCCATATTCCAATTTTACGTAAAGCATATATACAGGGTACTCCAATAGTGGGTTGATATTGCGTTTGTAAGAGTTCACGCCTTGACGATAGTTTTTGATCGTTGATCACGCATGTATTCGTGACGCGAAGGCCTTCGAAGTTACGGAATGCGCTAAAAATTTCTAGCATATGGTTGTGTAGCGCAATAAAGGTCATAAAAATTGTTTGAGTGTTGTCAAGTTAATTTTCGTTATATTCTGGTAGAGTAACGTAAAATTGGGACTTCCACTTTTATTTTAAATCATTGTTCTTGCATAGAAATTTTAGAACTGTGAATGGGCTTTGTTGGTTTATTAAGTAAACAGAGATTTGGTTGCAACTTGTCTTTTATTTTACGACGAGGTATTTGGATTTAAGTCTACGTAAAGGATAGATATAAATAATATAAAGGTAGGCGATTATTTTTCTTGGGGTCCGACTTCTCATTTACCACCTCGGACAATGCTAGAAAATTATAAGGCGGTGGCGCCTATTAATTATTTCTTTTGAACCTACTCCTTCTTCGATTGGGTTTCCGGGAATCTGGCATCTGTCAATGTGTAATTGTCTACCTAAACAGTGGCGGAGTGATGAGGTTGTTTTTGTAAATCAACCAATTTTAGTATGTAGTAAAGATTAAAGGCGTGACAAAGTTTCAAAGCCAAGACAGAATCTACGCTTTACTCAGAAAGCGCATATTTTACCAACTGAGTTACCACCACAGTGGAGATTACTTTAAATAAATATCAAATATTTGTCGTGTTACTTAACATGTGTTCCTTTTTCCTGTGCCGATCCGTGAATTAAATTGCTAAACCTCATACATGTGGTGAACAAGGATGTTCCACAACTCCAAGGAGCTGATTCTAAAGTTTACCATGGAAGAAAAGATTGGAAGTAAACAAAGCATAGAGAAGAAAAATATTCTTGCATAGGAAACATTACGGACTGGACGAACTTAGAGGCACCTAGATAAAAGAATTGTCATCAAATTCTGTTAAATAAACAAGCTACTCTGAGATTCATTTCAAAATTTATTTTGTTGTTTCCTATTAATTCTTCATTTACTGCATACTGTAGATTAGGAAAGTAACATACGAGCCTAGGTTTTTAGTCAATAAGCACTATAGAATAGCATTTAACTGCACATATACTGGGTCAGCAATAGATCAGTGCTGAAAGCCTGTGACTGTAATCCGACTCTGCTAACGGTATATTATTTTTAAGTCATTTTCTTATAAATAAAAATTTCGTATTTGTAATTCTTCGGCTGTATTGACATCAATTTTATAAAATTCAGTTTTAAAATATCTAAACGAGTAGTACTCTAAACAGATTAAATATGGTAAACAAGGTAAAAATTAGTTTAGCCCAAATAGCCCATCATCAACATTCTAC
Organism: Limonius californicus; assembly: GCA_014611495.1. Taxonomy (NCBI): domain Eukaryota; kingdom Metazoa; phylum Arthropoda; class Insecta; order Coleoptera; family Elateridae; genus Limonius; species Limonius californicus. The sequence continues at coordinate 50,511 of JABXWE010001072.1, forward strand.
ATGGTGGATCAGGTAAGAGTAGAAGCCTGAAAGTTTAACGATATGCAATCCTACCTGCATAGAAGCAACTTCCGGATAAGTAAATTAAATCGAGCAATTTTGACTGCAATTCGCCCTCAGAATTCAAATTAACATAAATATATAAAAAGCAAAGTATGTTCCACGAATGCCTCTCGTAAATCCATTTAGTTGAAACTTATTTTTATATACTTAGAATTTAAACTATAGATTATACCTTAAATTTACACAATCGAAAACAACTTACTTTAATTCCGGTAATTGAATAGGCTGGATATATGCAATTACTCAAATAGTTTTAAATTGCTATAGAATTAAATTAACAGGATTGAAAACTATTGATCTACAAAGTCCGTTATTAAGAAAATCTCCCTTTAAGTTTCATTATATTCAAATTGAAATTATATATATGCAAACATATATAAGGCGCCCTTCTTTTCTGGATAGTCAGTTTTAGAGATTGATAATTGTACATCTGATGCTAGTAGTTATTTCGCAAAATACGCAGCGTGTGGCAAAAACATTTCTTGAGAAAATACAGTAATTAATAGGTAGTTGTAAAATAATATCTTCCAAATCACCACCTTTGTTACCCACCCGCACGGTACAGGTATCACGAAATTTTGTATAGCGTTGCCCCCGCAATTCATAGCTGTGAGTACGTAACTGTAGCTAAATAAGTTCGAATTACTTTGGATAGCCAAAGAAAGAAACCATTAGCTGTTAGATCTGGGAAAAACTTCAATCATACAGACCATACAGTACCAGAAGATTTGGAAGTAGCTCATGTAAAAAGTTTTTTAGTCTTACGAATCTTTTTGAAAAACATATGAAGTCGTCGACCATCATTAAAATTTAAAAAAATAGTATGTGCATTGGGAGTAGATCGTTTATGTACCATAAAAACCGTACGAGCAAAGTTAATGTAGTTGTTAGTTGATAATAAATAAAAATTAAATTTATTCTTTAATTACAGAAGATTCCACAGCAGGAACGTATAACGTCATAGTCCTTTGATATACAGTGAGTTCACGATAAAAGAAATGAATTCGGTAAAATAACGGCAATTGTTATTATTGGAAAACGTTCGGACACGCAATGGATATTTCGAAATTGTCATTTTTTCACCCATATGTCAACTCAATATCACTTCCGAGAAAACCGGCAGTGACACCAACTTTCTTATTTCAAATACAACACCCTGTATATTTTAATGGATTTGAATAGATAATCAGTAAATGTATTCAGTAACCCTGAATTTGACATATTTCTCATGAAGATGTACAGAAATATGTATCAAAATATTGATAATTTGCTCTTCTGGAGATTGCAAACTACATACATTACAATTTCACTTAGTGATAGTTGCCATAGAAGTTAATAAATTTTGTCAGAATTACTGGTGACAATTAATAATTGCAGCTTTTTTAAGACTTAATAACATAACTATTATCCCATCAAAAATTAAGATGCAAACAGAAAGAGGCCGAATAGAAATACTCATGATGATTGGGTTTGAAGGTCGAATTCGAACTCAAGAACAACTTTGCAATTTATAAAATGAAACTCACCTTGACCGGCCGCCTATTAGTCAATCTACCGTGAGTAGAATAGAAATAAAGTTCAGAGAGTTTGGCCATATTAGGGAATTACCTAAAGGTAAACCAGCCCAGATGCCTCAAAACGTCAAGGTAATCATCCTATTAGAAATCGAAGAAAATCTTCATGTGACAGTTAAAGAAATTTCAAGGAATTATGGTTTAAGGTACGGTCTCAAAGATATTTCGAAGAGCGAAATATCACCCATATAAACCCAACTTTGTCCATGTATTGTTAGAAAGTGACTTTAACAGTAGCGTCGAATTCTGTGAGCAGAAAATCGGAATTCATAATGAAAATTTATATTTTATTCAGAACATAAGAGAGAAACCCCCCACTGGATGCAAGAGGTGTATACTCAGCGTCCTCAGAAAGTTAATGTATGGGCGGAACTGTGGATAACAGATTTCTAGGACCATACTTTTTTGATGGAACACTTGAAAGAGAACGCTACCTGGAATATCTTCAGTTAGATGTCATTCCGGATTTAGTTACTCTATTTCCCAATCACCAAAATCCTGATCTACCAAACGATCAAATATTTTTCTAGCAGGATGGAGACCTCCGCATTATACATTAGTCGTTCGACAGTTTTTGGACGTCACCTAGGGGACCTATTGAGTGGCCACCTAGGTCACCATTTGATGCATAAAACCTATAAATATTTCTCTTCTGGGGTTATTTAAAATCCAAAGTTTACTACAATAAATTAAATAACCTGGAAGATTTAAAAGATCCAATTCGCCAGGAAATACGACTGATATTCTTCAAAATGTTCATAACGATTATCAATTTGAACATTTATCATAAAAATTTATTTATGTTTATCAATCGCTTAAGATATTTATTTAGTTACTATCTAAACTTCTGTTTTGTATTGCATTACTTTTATAATTTTTGTAAATATTTCCGTAAATGTTACGATAACTCTCTCAAATTTGGGTTTACTGAAAAGGTTTATTGATTATCTATTCAAATTCGTTAAAATATACAGAGTGTTATATTTGAAATAAGAGGCTTGATGTCACTTCCGAGGGAACCGGAAATGCTATTGAGTTGATATATGGGCCAAAAAATGCAAATTCAAAAATAACTGCCTTAATTTTATTGAATTAAGTCCTTTCATCGTGAACTCACTGTATAATTGTTACTTGACTCTCTCGTGTCTCGGTTTATTATTGTGCATAGGAGAGAGTGAAATGCATGGTCAGATTTTATTGGTTATTATTATGGAAGTTTCTATATTACATAGTATTATAGCTGGAGTCCGCTGGTGTTGAACACGTGATTAGTGGTACTTACTGTTTGGGGTGAATAGTAAAAATATACATGTGTAAATTCAAACGAAAGAGGAAGATCAAAAATTAAAAAACACTCTATAATTCAAGCTGGCACAATCCAAGTATAGGATATTGTAAAAATCAACTAAACAAAAAGTATTGTCAACAGGACAGCTATCTCTAGAAAAAAACACTATAGAGTAATTTAAAAAAGCCAACTCAATAATATTATTTTTAGGTTGAAATGATAAAATGTGTGTCTATGTTATACTCGAGACTATAAATTAAAATATTCCTACTGATTCTAATGACAATTATCATATCGTTCTACGTTTTCTATGATTTTTTAGCCAAGACCGTATTCAAAAATGATGTCTAATTATTACGAATCAACCACCTGTGCACTATACAAGATCTTCGAGGCACATAGAATCATTCTTGGCTGATAAAAATTAAATATAAACAAATAGCATAATTTGATTGTTAACAAATATGTGACGAGACAAAATTGTAACCACTACAAAATCCATCTTTACCTTATCCTATACTATTTCCTAATGTGTTTTCTTAGCACGTGCATTGATATGCAACAAAATCAATTTTCTATAGTTCTCAGTTGTAAAAGAAAACTTTGCTAAACAGGATGCCTTTACAAATATTGCAGTATTAAAGAAGATTCATTTTATTTATATTCTTTGGCTCTAAAACTCTTTTCTTAGTGGTATTCAGCGCACCCCCAACAAAATATGTATCTCGTGATCTCGAACTACGGTCCCAGAAATCCACACGTTCTTGTAATAATTGCTCTATTCGAACAATTACATCGATAGGAAATACCTGCAATTATATATCTATAATTAACTTCGCAAGCGTTACCGTACACAACAACTTCAAAAAACACGAAATGATTGTTTCATCAAGATTAAGAATATGAATGAATGGGATCATCCTACGTACCTGCACAAAAATAACTCAATAGGTTACGAAAAAGGTCAATAGAGGAAAATTAAATTTATGACTTGTATTTCCGCTATTGAATGGGATTGCTAAGGGTAAAAAAGATAAAGAGATAACGGCACCAAAATCGATGCCTGTTGAAGCTGGCCGCTCATTAAGGCACTCTAGCGTGCAAGCGACTAGCTCACGAACTGATAATAGATTTAATCAGTCGAGATGTCCACTTCAAACCAGGGGGAAAATGAAAATTCACGTTTAGCAATGCTCTTAATCCGCTGTAACGGATACCGTAATTAATTCAACCAATAATTTAAATTGAATCTTGCGGGATTTTACTTCAGAATGTGTCGGTGGCTTCGACGGGGATAAAATTAAAGTAATAAATTACAATTTCGGATTAATATCTGGAAGATGTTTTCATATATTGCTTGTTCCGGGGGAGGAAACAATAAATACGATACACAGCTTCGCTGAGCAGCTATTTCTCTGATAAAATGTTGTATAAAGCCTAAATCCAGCTCATCAAACAATCAGTTCGCTTTGCAGTTTACTGGAATTTTAAGAACACTTCTTGTAGAAACGCGTTCCATGTTAAAGAAAAATGTAAAGTGATTTCAACAAAAGTAAATAGTTTGAGATGTACACATACATAAATCAAACCATGAGTACAATTTCAGAAATTATAGACATGGGAATGTAGCTAAATGATTGCATTGTACACTTTATATTAATTATAATCATCCCTTTTACCATTACCACCTTCAGGTTGGAATGCTGTAGATAAGGGAGAAGGAAAATGGATTTAATATTAAATTATAGACATTAAACTTCTGTCAGTGCCTTCATACCCTCAACATTAGTAGCAATAAGTGGACGCGACTGCCTCCCTGGACTTTCCCATACTGGAAACTGTTCATATCATCTTTATTCAACAGTAGAGTTATTTTCCTCAAAACGGTTGTTCAAGTGCTATCCTAAAACCTTGCCTCGTAACGAACAGACTTACAGTTAATTTCCTTTTAATATGCAACCAGGCATACTTCATTCTCTACTATATACGTCGCGCGGTCTAACTAGTACCGATCGCTGTTGCTACCGAGGTAAAATTTTCTAAGTCCCTGGAAATTATATTTTGTAGGGCATAAAAAATCGATT
>JABXWE010001073.1:0-12753 GCA_014611495.1 Limonius californicus
TCGGCGTTATTTTAGTTCTATTCGCACGGTACATTAACAAACTTTTCTAGTGTAGAAAAATGCATATATTTTTAATTGGTTGTAAGCGGGTATCTACGACTATGGAGCGTCGACGTTAACAATTGTTCAAAATATTGGACGATTTTATATGCAAAGCAAATACGTCGCAAGAGAACTGTGTTGGATCTTGTACTGATGGATTTCAAATTATGTTTGGAAGGTTTAAAGTTTACAAGCCCTTGCGAGGGAAAAATCCATACAATATGTTTGGACACATTGCATGATTCCCAGAGAAGCTCTTGCTGCAAAGGATCCCGATCTAAACTTTGTGCTAACAACAGATACAACCGTAGTGAATTATATAAAACTGACAACCTTACCTAAAATCAAGACTGTTTTCTGAATTTTGTAAAGACGTAGTTGGTTATTACAGAAAATATGTTTGCAATGTGTTTACGAATTGAGAGACGATGCAGAAATCTTCTTGGAGAGTTCACTGTTCTGCTGTCTTCGTAGAAACACTGGCAGGTCCTCTTCCCCGTCTGTTACAAATGATTGCCAAGGTTTCATGTTTAATCTTCTTTCATATCTACAGGGTGTTTATTAAACATCCGGCAAAAATTTAAGGGGTTATACCCTGGACTATTCTAAGAATACTTTGTCCTTTGATGATTTTTGAAGAGCCGCTTAGTTTCGAAGATACGAACGAAAAAATTTTTCGACAATAACAACATTTTATTACCAAAAATTATATGTAAAGTTTCTTAATCTACAAGAACTGTTGAAAATGACTACCTCCAGCTAAGATGCAAGAATGCAATCTTCTCCTCATTAACTGCCGAACTCTTTCAAAAACACCAGGGTCATTTCTTATTGAGTTACATCCAGCAATTATCCGATTTCTTAAATCTTCCACAATTTCCACTGGAGTAGAATAAACTAATGACTTTAGATGACCCCATAGAAAATAATCCAGGGGGTTTAAGTCCGGGGATCGAGCAGGCCTTAAGTGATGTCCACCTCGGCCAATCCAATGATCTCCGTATGTTATTGTTAAAAACTCACGAGCAACCACACTAAAATGCGCTGGTGCACCATCGTGCATAAACCACATTGCATTTCTTATTGCCACTGGTACATCCTCCAGAAACTCAGGTAGAGTCTGTTCCAAAAAGTTGCGATACACCTCGCCGGTAAGTCTTCTTGGTAGAAACACCGGTCCGATTAGCCAGTCATCCACAATTCCAACCCAAACGTTCAACGAGAACTGATGTTGAAAACGATCTTCAAGTACCTCATGTGGATTTTCTTCAGCCCACACAGTGTTATTTTGAAAATTCCTTATTGCATTTCTTGAGAAATTCGCTTCATCGGTAAAAAGAATCAGTGTCAGTAGTTGAGGGATTTGAACCAATGTGTGCAAAAGCCATTGACAGAATGCAATACGTGGAGCAAAATCAACAGGAAGAAGTGCCTGAACGCGTTGTATGTGGTATGGGTACAACAAATAGTCCCTAAGAATTTTCCAAACAGTCCCATTACTTACATTCAAAGTATTTACAATTTTTCGAGTAGAAGTACCTGGATCTTCCTCTATCATGTCCAGCACATTCTCTTCTACTTCTACCGTTCTTACTGTCATTGGCCTTCCTGGTCCTCCACTTCGTTTCAATGTGCCTGTTTCATGACGACGTTGATGAATACTTTGGAAGGTTTTTCTATCAGGAACATTACGGTCAGGAAATCGTTCAATGTACAACCGCCTAGCTTGCAATGAATTACAATCAGCAAGTCCAGAAATGAAATGCATGTCAGTCATCTCGGCGTTCGTATAGCGATTCATGATAGAGGACTTCATTAACAAACGTTTAAGTATTAAAGACAGAAAATACACGTAAAACAGCCAAACGTCAATCAGTCTCAACAAATCCGACACTTACAAAATCATCAATCCCGAGACTTATTCAGATGAAATCCACGTTTAAACTGATTTTCTTTTCAATGTCTGCACTTGGCAGCTGTTAGTGGCTAAAACAGCCGTTCTTAGCAATCGGATTGTTGTTAAAAGATAACAACGCATTATTAAAAATTTGTTATGCTCGGTAAGCCCAGTGCGCCATACTTTTGTTTCGGCTACATTAATAGTTTGAAAAATATCAAAATTGGTTTTGTTGAAAATTTTTCTCGCCCTGTATCTTCGAAACAAAGCGGCTTTTCAAAAATCACCAAAGAACAAAATATTCTTAGAATAACCCCTTGAATTTTTGCCATATGATTAATAAACACCCTGTATATTGTGTGACCATAACGAGGCAGATGTTTGCAATAAAAGCCAATAAATTCGAAGCTTACTTAATAACAAATTTCGTTTAACCCCCCCTCCCTCTGGAACCGCTTCCGTACTACTTCATGGGGGTGCGAGCGCCCCTTACATGTTAGCCATTCATGCAACATACACCTTAAACTTAACTAAGCGAAATACAGTCGCCTCAGCCGTGGTTTGACCACGCGGCCGATCGGACCGCCTTTTACTGTGATCTCGACTGACAGCGCGTATTCGCACTGCCCCACCGAGGTCCCTAAATATAACATTTGCCCAAATACACAGGTCTTCTTCTTTGGGCGCTTTGTGTCTTACAAGTAAGTTCAAATTAGGGGATCTAGGTTGCCTTGTAATTAAACATCTCGTCCTACAGTTATAGATATTCGTCACATTAATTGGAAAATGTGGATGAACCCCATGGTGCATAAATCACAAACGTAAATTCACAGTGACTTCGACCGACAGCGCGTATCCGTACTGCCCTATTGAGGTCCCACCATTTTCAATCTAGTTAATCCTAACTGACTATCCAAAACTACAACCTCCTCTCTATTGTAGTCTCTATATACAGTCATTGAAGCGATTCAGTCTTCTGATGGTCCGTCCTGACATTCTTGGTGTTATCTTCGTCCGTTCTTGATTTTGCTTCTAGGATAGTTCTGAGATGGTTTTTCGGCTCCAGACAGAGAGATGTTGCTATCCGACTGTGGACTGGACTTGTCTGTGGTGGTAGTTTCACTTTGGTCGCCCTCTGATTTCTTTAACGGCGACGACTTGCGGATGATTTGTTGTCGATCTCTTTAGATTGTGACAGCATTTCTTGCAACATTAGTTATTATCAGGGGATTTGAATCATAGGGAGGTGAATATTTGTTGGTTCGTTTGTGTTTAATGAGAACTTGGTCATGTAGTTGTAGGTTATGAAGTCGTGTGTGTAGTTGTTTGTCTGCATACTCTTTACTTTTCTCTTTGTTCTGGACATCTTAGTCTTTTATATTGTTTTCCCTTGGTGTTTTGTTGGTAATAGATATCATAGTTCTGACTCTTGTTTTTAAACAATACGTCATAATATGGTATTTCCGTTGTTGAGTGTTGAGTTGATCTATAATTAAGGAGACGTGGTGTAGTTCTCCTTCTCAATGGAAATTTTCAATGACTGCTATTTTTATGGTTCTTTCGATGGTTGTCATAAACCTCTAAGTTACCGTTGGCTTCAGGCCATACGGGTATCACAGTTACGTGTTTGCAACTTTTGGACTTTCCATTAAAGGGAGATCAGTTTTCTTGATGTTGGTATTCCAAATGGACCAAAAATTTCGTTTAAATGGTTTATTATCTTTGTAACGTTTAGAGAATATTATTTCAACTACTAGAAATCTTAAAAATTCAATATTTGCCATTTGGAAAGAGGCATGCGAAATCAATTGCTAGACTTTCCCAAGGATTGTTGGGTAACTGTGTAGAAATGATCGGCGTTCTGGTGTATTGATTAATAGTTGTCTGGCATGGAATGCAACTTTTGATTCTGGTTTCAACCGTCTTATCCAAACTTGGAAACCAAACTTTCTCCCGTAAAAGTTTTTTTGTTTTCATGGTGCCTTGATGTCCTCTGTGTGTAAATTCGATGACGTTCCGTTGAAGGTTTCTAGGTATGACTATTTTGTTGCTCCGTGTTACGATTCCGTCATGAGCAATAGACAGTTCATATTACATTTTTAAAAATCGTTCAATGTTTTTTGGCAACTGTTAGTTTTAGGAGTACTGTATCTTTTATTGTTTCACTCGCAATGTATTTCTTGTTAGCGCTTTGGGTGCTGCACCACTTATGAGTTAATTTACGTGCTCATCAGTTGCATCATTGGCTTTTTTGTTTCCTATCGGGTGTCTCGAAAAGAAGTCTGTTGGGTTCGCGTTTCCTGGACTGTGTGAGACACACAAAACAATAGCCTTGAAGTATCAGATGTAGTATTCGTGATCGATGAAACAAACGCCCAATATTTTAGAAAATTTATATAAAGAAGTTCTTATTTGATAAGAGATAAAAAATAAATAATAAACAGCAATTTATGGTTCTTTATCATGCTTACATTTCCGTAAGCTAATTATTTTATCTCTTGTACCGGATGTTTCTGGTAAATTCACAAATCTGTTTTCTATGACACTAACAATTTGCTATGCTAATACGTAAATAAATAAAAACAACTTTGTAGAGTTGTATCAACTAACAAAATTTAATAAAATTCATGACAGTACTTTCCCAAGAATATGTTTTTTATATTATAAAAAAGTGACAACCATACATACTAGGTTCGCATTAAATAAGGTATTACTGAAAAAAAGAGAAATAGAGATCGAAGCTGAAAAACGTGTATATAATGCCATATTGCGTACACAGACGAATCCGGGGCTCTCCAAAACAAACAGGAAAGTAAAACCCATGCGGCAGAAATAAAAAGTTTAAGAAAAGCAGCAAGGAAAACGAATTGGGACCACATACGAAGCAGGGACTTCCGAAGCAATATAGAACAATAATCAATAATGGGGAAAATAGAACGGCACCAATTCCACCACATCCTGACCGATCTGGGGCTTGAGCTCGTCTTGACATTGTTTTGATTGTAACAAAATTAGATAAATCTTAACATTGGGATCGTACACACGATGCTCTTAAAGGATGGTTGTTTGCAATAAAGTGAAATATGTCAGTAAATTATTATTATTATTCCTGTAGGGCGTGGTTCAAACCCACCCTACTAAAGCTCACTGTCTTATTGTACCCCCCTATGTATTAACTTCGTCAATTCTGCATCTCTAATAAAGTTGAACATAGTCTTGGCTGCTTTCTTTATTTCACTTCGTTCTGAGAAGTGCGCCCTGTAGTGGCGGTAACGTATAGCCCCTAGCGCTTTACAGCCACATAAAATGTATACTGGTTTTTTTTTTACTTTCCCATACCTTATCGGTATAGGGTAAGTATTGAATTCATGAAAATTTTCGAAATCGAGATTTTAACGGAAAATCCGTTTTGGGTCTCCAGGAACCCAAAAAAGTGGTTTTTAAAAAATGTCTGTCTGTGGGTGGGTACGTATGTACGTATGTACGTATGTGACGCTCCTACAGCCGAAAGTATTGCTCCGATTTTGATGCGCTTTGGAATGCGGGGGTGTATCGAAAATTCATCGAAAAAATAAGCTTTTCAAAAAATTCCGAAACCGGAAGCGGAAGTTACGCATGTTTTTTTGGTATCACTTTTTTCGTGATTACAATTTTGAAACTTTTATCGCTGATAACGATAGAGGGTCATAAGACAAATCTGATAATTTTTTGCCGAACTTGCTAGCTTTAAAATGAAGGGCGCTATGATTTTTTGAAAATTTTGAGTTTAACGCCCAATTACTCGAAAACGGATGAATCGATTCAAATGATTTGTATTTTCTGAATAGTATATGAAGGGTAAAATGAGGTGATATAAAAAGTTTTTTGAAAAATTATAAGGGGCCTAAATTACGAATTTTCAAAATTTTGGAAATTTTCAAAAAATTATTTCTCAAACACTGCTCCAAGGAATTTTTTTAAAATTCATATGTCGATAGACCTCGCAAGGGGATATCGATATGTTTTTTGAAGAACTCCGTAATTTTCCTGTGGCGCCCTCTACGAAGCTTGGAAGTTTGAAACTTCAAACTCCTTTAATTAATAAACGAAAAAAGATAGGAAGCTGGGGTTTTCACTGAATCGCTCAGTACGTAATGGAGCAATATGCAACGAAATATTACACTCGTGGATATATGTAAGCGCACCGGCCCCCTCCCCCCTCTTTTTTAGAAAAATATTTTTTTTATTCTAACGGTTGTTATTTGTTTGCGCCAAAGAATCTTTTTCCGCGAAAATAAAAAAATCGATTTTTTATGCCCTACAAAATATAATTTCCAGGGACTTGGAAAATTTTACCTCGGTAGCAATAGCGATCGGTACTAGTTAGACCGCGCGACGGCCTAGCGGTACGGACAGCCCCGCGCACTTTGGTTCAGAACCATTGCCATACTGTCGCGCTACATTCATTTCTTTAACCGGTATTACAACAACAAGTTATAAATTATTTATCAAAATTTTGTATTTAATACTTAATTTTCGAAATCGAGATTTTAACGGAAATATCCGTTTTGGGTCTCTAGGAATCCAAAAAAGTGGTTTTTTAAAAAATGTCTGTCTGTTATAAAATCACAGCAAACTCAATTTGCAGTCACAATATCACGTATATAGTAGAGAATGAAGTATGCCTGGTTGCATATTAAAAGGAAATTAAGGGGCACCGCAGATATTTGGCGGGACTTCTTACAAGCCTTGTAAGTCTATTCGTTACGAGGCAAGGTTTTAGGATAGCGCTTGAACAACCGTTTTCAGGAAAATAACTCTACTGTTGAATAAAGATGATATGAACAGTTTCCAGTATGGGAAAGTCCAGGGAGGCAGTCGCGTCCACTTATTTTACTTTCCCATACCTTATAGGTATAGGGTAAGTATTGAATTCATGAAAATTTTCGAAATCGAGATTTTAACGGAAATATCCGTTTTGGGTCTCTAGGAACCCAAAAAAGTGGTTTTTAAAAAATGTCTGTCTGTGGGTGGGTATGTACGTACGTACATATGTATGTACGTACGTACGTATGTATGTACGGACGTATGTATGTATGTGACGCTCCTACAGCCGAAAGTATTGCTCCGATTTTGATGCGCTTTGGAATGCGGGGGTGTATCAAAAATTCATCGAAAAAATAAGCTTTTCAAAAAAATCCGAAACCGGAAGCGGAAGTTACGCATGTTTTTTTGGTATCACTTTTTTCGTGATTACAATTTTGAAACTTTTATCGTGGATAACGATAGAGGGTCATAAGACAAATCTGCTAGTTTTTTGCCGAACTCGCTAGCTTTAAAATGAAGGGCGCTATGATTTTTTGAAAATTTTGAGTTTAACGCCCAATTACACGAAAACGGATGAATCGATTCAAATGATTTTTATTTTCTGAATAGTATATGAAGGGTAAAATGAGGTGATATAAAAAGTTTTTTGAAAAATTATAAGGGGCCTAAATTACGAATTTTCAAAATTTTGGAAATTTTCAAAAAATTATTTCTCAAAAACTGCTCCAAGGAATTTTTTTACACCTCATATGTCGATAGACCTCGCAAGGGGCTATCGATATGGTTTTTGAACAACTCCGTAATTTCCCTGTGGCGCCCTCTACGAAGCTTGGAAGTTTGAAACTTCAAACTCCTTTAATTAATAAACGAAAAAAGATAGGAAGCTGGGGTTTTCACTGAATCGCTCAGTACGTAATGGAGCATATGAATATGCTATGGATATATGTAAGCGCACCGGCCCCCTCCCCCCTCTTTTTTAGAAAAATATTTTTTTTATTCTAACGGTTGTTATTTGTTTGCGTCAAAGAATCTTTTTCCGCGAAAATAAAAAAATCGATTTTTTATGCTCTACAAAATATAATTTCCAGGGACTTAGAAAATTTTACCTCGGTAGCAATAGCGATCGGTACTAGTTAGACCGCGCGACGGCCTAGCGGTGGAACATTTTCATTACTTACTGCGATATATTCATTGAAATGAAACGAGGATACACAACTCGAAGAAGAAATATGAATCGTGCTAACCATGTTTGATGTTGACGTTGACCTAAGAGACCACTTTTGGAAAATAAGTTAATTATCTGTGAAATTCGGAATGGCGAAGTTAAGGTTAAGAGATTTTTAATTAACAAATATCTACAAGGCCAAAATCTTTAATGTAACTACAATGTTTATGTGTTTTTTGTTGAAATAATAAAATACATAATTTTAAGTAAATTTTCCTAATATGTATGTTTTGTTTTCCATATCAAGTTTAAATAATTTTTAAACCTGTACGTAACTGATTTGGATTATGGATATGTAGTACAATATATTTTAAAATTCAAATAAAAGGCCTTAGAATATTAAGAGCTTCGAAATTATATCTTAATGATTTACTGTTTTACGAATTATCAATAAAAATGTAAGGATAGAAGCAACTGGATTATCCCATATCTGTTTTCATTCGACAGTAAATACAGTTTAAACATACGTATCTGAATTATAAAACGTATTGGCCTTATGAAAGAACAATATTAAAAACATACATTTTGCATGCGTGAATAACAATTAGCTAGTGGTATGTATTCCTCTTCGGTTTTTATTTTGTCATTTGGTAATCATCTTGTTAAAGCAAGATGACTTGTATGATATAAAACATATCATTCGGTTGGAGATGAACTTTCTTCTTATAATTTTGGTTTGTTGCAGTAAAACTGTATGTATAGGTACGATATCCGTTAATATAAAGCTAATTTTAAATGTTTTGACAGAAAAAAAAGGGAAACGTGTGGCGTTACATACATAGTCCGTAATACAGATGATTAGGGTCTCTGTGTATTGCATCCTCCACAGGAAGGTCTGCTGACACTATGGAACAATGTGGTGAGCAGTACGCCATTAATAGCCGTGTTGAAACGTCTCTTAGTTGCTCGCCACGCCGATTGCTCGCCGGACTGTCAGTTCTTGTAGTTGAATTCGTATATCTGTTGTTTCAAAACATCGAAAATTGCAGGAATGATATAGAAACAGTACTGCGACTTCGTTGTAAAGAATAATAAGTTTATTTGTTATTACACCTAACAGTAGGTTATGTAAAGAGCATGTTTTTTATTAAGCAAGGTATTGGTTCAAAGTTTATAAAAAATAAACATCGATTATTTGCGAACTGCTGATTATAATTTGCAATTAAGTATCTTCTTCCTTCCTTCTGCCTTCCAACTTCTATATAGGCTTCAAGCTGTTCACTCCAGTTTATACTGCTTCTCTCCATCCCCTCGTCTACCTCGGAATCTTTTTACTAATGGAGATTTATATCTAGCCTGGCGAGTTTCCTCTAGTTTCCTCCATTCTCGAGATGTGATTGTTTCACTCCTGCCTTCTTGTTTGAATTCACTCATTCATAGGTTGCACCTTGCACTGATTTCGTATTTCTTCGTTTCTGGTGCGGTCCATTCTTCTTTAGCCGACTATATTCCTTAATGTCCTCATCTCTGTCGTTTCCATTATTTGTCTTATTTGTTGTGTTTCTCCTCGAGTTTCTGCTGCATATGCCAGAACAGGCCGCACTACACTTTTATATACCCTGCTTTTAACATCAGTGTTAATATATTTATTATGCCATATGGTGATATTCAGCGCCGCTGATACTTTTGCGGCTTTTAATGCTTGGCCCTTTACTTGCTCTTTTGGCATTCCCCAGCTAGATATATTTATTCCCAGATAATTGAAGGTCTTCACTTGCTCGATTATGTCTTGCTCAACTTGTAATTTACACATCATGCATGCATGTGGTCTTCTTCGTTGATATTCTCATGTTGAAGTTTTTGCAAGTTTGCATCATTTTCATTAGAATCCTCCGCAACTGCTCTTCACCCACCGCAATTAATATTGCATCGTCCACATAGCATACTATCTTTATGTCTGTGTATCGCATTTTGTACCCTTCTTGTATCCTCTACCTCATCCATCATGCTGTTGAACAATAGTGGGCTTAGAGAATTTCCTTGTCCTATTCCCACTGTAGTTTCTATGGAGCCTAGATGGTCTCCATTTACCTTGATTATTGGTAATAAGTATCTGAAACTTTCAAAAAAATCGTATCGTTCTTAATTGTTAAGTTAGAGAGTTTAACAAAAAAATCACTTGATTTGTCTTAGGGTTTCAGTATCAAAATCGCGAATCACTAAGAACAACATATATAACTTTTTGAATTTTTGGTGTATAAACGAATATTTCCTTGAAATATCAGAAAATATTAATCTGGTATCTGAAAATAAAAGTAGAGGTTCTAATTATGAAGCAAAAGATGTGCTAAATTATTTTACCAATAAATATGGCTAACAAAATATAAATTAGATTTTCTGCGTTGGCACAGTTATACTTAGAACTGCGAGCAAGTTGCCTCGAGCAGACGGATGGCGAGCAAATCTCTTGATGAGCATCTTTCCCAACGAGTAGTCGTGGCGGGCAAACGGCGGCGAGAAAGTAGTGGCGAGCAAATGACCTAGAACCACCGGAAAGGGATTGGAAACTAAATTTGCACACATTATTCGTTACAAGCTCTACCAGCGTAAGCTCACCATTAGAGACCCTGTATATTAGAGGAAATGTAGAAATTGCAAACAAGCAACAAAAGTTGTAGCAGATTTCTACGGCACTAAAATCATTAGAATGGCTTAACACATTATATAGTGGTACTCATAATTTGGTAATAATAAAATAACTAATACAAGAATACCTAATTAACTACTCAAATCAATTTGTAATATACAGCAAGTATATCTGTAACTACTTTATAATGAAAAGCCACACGAAGCCGAAGCATGCCAGTAGATTCGTAATTTAGATAACACTTTTTCGTTTTGTTGACGGCTTATGAATGTAAATCTGATGTATGGTTTTTGCAACTGTTATAAAAGTTTTATATTTACCGTGAGAATATAGTTGTAAAAAATTGATTTTTGTGAAACTGCGGTAGTTCAATATAGCATCGTGGTGTTTTTGTATAATAAATGCTATAAAGCTAAGATTATCTATACTTTTTTTGGTAAGATTAGTCCTGTGTTTTAATTACACGTTCTAAATAATTAGCGAATACTACTTTAGCGTATGTGTGAAAGAGTGTATTTAGACGCAGTTTCTAACTTTCTCCGTGGTTTTAACTCTGAATAAATAATATTATGACAGGTATGATTTATTCATTACACGAAAATGGAGTTTGCCTTGAATATATTGATTTGGAAGAAGTGAATATTACGTATAAAATGTGTGGCGTGACTTTATAAAGTGAAATTCTACTCAGGGTGCTAGCAGGGAGAAATGAGAATTCAAATTACCCACTAGAGTCGTCCTCTTTAATGTGGCGATAAATATTTTTTACGGTTCACCCCATTCACTTGGAAGAGAGTGTATAAGCTGCTATAAATGGTAAAATTAATTTTCATAATTTACTCTAATAATACTCATATATACATTTTTGTAGGCTCACTACTTTTCATAAACAAATTTCAGGGTTTTATGGAAATGCGAGCATTTTTTTATTATAGAAATACTCTCGCTGCGAAATAGCATTGACAAAAAAATGTAGCATTTTTAGCTTTTCTGCTGCTTTTTACATATATTCGTAAAATAAATGTTGGCAAATATTTTAAATATATTATTTGTAAACGTTTATCGAAAAGCTCGCCACATCTTGGTTCGCGGATATAACTACATCTTGGTTCGCGGATATAACTAATATTTGATTACTCTTAGGTATTCAAGGTACATTAAAATAGGTGTTGTTTTATTTATAAACTGACAAAACCAAAGATTAATAATAAGTACTTAAACGCATAGCAAAAGAATATAATCAGAGCTCATCATGTTTAGCGTGGTGCGCATTAAAATGGATTCATAGTACATATTATTTTGTTTTGGGTAAGCTTCGACATTAAAAGGTTTTTCATAATACATTCTCAAGGGTCGTATTTAGGAGTTGTGTGCAGGAGGGCAGTCATGTTGTGAGCTACTGTTTTCCAGAGTAGAGCGATTACGTGGAGTCTAGAGCTGCGTGCCTGCGTAGTTAAAATTGTAAGCGATGTAAGTTTTGTGTTAAATTTATTTATTTAAGCGTTAAGGACAGTATATAAGTGTTCTCTAAACTAGGACAGCCAAGTTCTGGGCTATATTTTTCAGAGTACATTGACTGTTCTGGGTCTAGAGCTGCGTAGTTATAATTGTATTTAAAAAATTGATCGTGTTTCAAGTTGTATGTTAAACTGATTAGCCTACATACAACCTTATAACTTTTCAAGGATATTATATAAGCGTTGTCTAAAGCAGGATAGTCAAGTTGTGGGCTACATTTTTCAGAGTGCGTTGACTACTTGAGTCTAGAGCTGCGTGGTTAGAATTGTATTTAAAAAAGAGATTGTGTTGTAAGTTGTGTGTTAAACTTATTAGTGTAAATTCAACATTATAACTTCTCAAGGGTAGTGTATAAGCATTGTCTAAAATAGGACAATCAACTGCATTTTTCAGAATACATTGACTACGCTGAGTTTAAAGCTGCGCAGTTAGAAATGTATTTAATAAAGAGACCGTGTTGTAAGTTGTGCGTTAAACTTATTAGTGTAAATACTGCATTATAACTTCTCAAGAGTAATATATAAGCGCTGTTCAAGGCAGTACAGTCAAGTTGTGGGCTGAGTTTTTTATAGTACATTGACTATGCTGAGTATAGAGGTGCTTAGGTAGAAATGTATTTAAAAAAGAGATCATGTTGTAAGTTGTGTGTTAAAATTATTAATGTAAATACAACTTTAT
>JABXWE010001076.1:0-10475 GCA_014611495.1 Limonius californicus
ATAAATTTATAGTCAATATATTGCTGTGATATTATAATGGGGGGGTGGGGGGGCTTAAATGCTAATTGGCCATCTAAAAGTTTTATTATGATTTGTTGTGTAAATTAATAATATTTAAAAAATGGGATTCGACAGCTTGACAGTTTTCTCGTCTGTCTTAATATTTGTTATTTCATTGGTAGTTAAGGTAAATTAAGTAAAATAAAATAATTGGATTATTCACTTTTGAATCGCCGTCGGGGCAAGACGTGTTTACCGTGTCGAAATAACATCTTCCCGCCGGTCCACGATAACTAAATTTAAAATTAGAGATTACTTTTGTTTTGTTTTTGGTTTTGGAATGTCATAAAAAATGTAATATTTAAATGTAATGTAAAGGTTGGTGCTGATAAAACATAAATTAGCTACGGTGACATTAAAGCAAAGTGAGGGTTGTAAGAATTTGCACGTGTTATTTTGTTCTAACGTTTTCAACTTCTGAACGAGACGAAGCCACGAGTAGAGACTAGAGACACTTCTTTAATTCCCTGAGATAACAGTTTTGTGCTTTGAGCTAGTTGGTGTTCGTTTTATACCATGACTGTAATTACATAGCAGTATATATGATGTAGGTTACGTATTTTGAGTATGCAGAGTTTTCAGAAGTATGCAAGGAATTGTTGATTATGAAATAACTAGCCCCAACTTAATACGCGTATTTAGGAACTACTTATTGCTTTGGAAGAGTGACAACAGTTTATCTAGGTTAGGTTCATTTAACAGCTAACCGATACGCAAAGGATTCCTCTGTGGAGATTGTTTTGGTAATAAAGGCAGCCGCTGATTGCGTTGTAAAATAGCCATATAGTTATTATTTGCTTAAAATAGTGTACTGGTCCGATACAGGTCGGGTTTCTAATAGAGAAAGCTTTTTAAACCCGCAAAAATTGAGACGACAGAACGAATACGGCATTATTATACAATAACGGATAAAGGAAATCTTGGTTAATGTATTTTTAACATGAATGCATGTTTGGTTGAAACGTTTGTTGAATAAACATAAAACTTTCTGAAAGAGCTGTAGGTCCTTTGTGGTACTAAAGCTGTGTAGGTTTATTTATTTACAGACTTATTGAAATAAATGCGACATATACGATAAATCCCGTACTTGAAAATACTCATTTAAAATTTTTAAACAAAAACTTAAACGTTTTCTTGTATTTTTATTTTTACTGGAACGTCCAACCTTTATACATCACTATAAACTCATGTGCATTTTCAATATTTGTCCAGTGAAAGATACAGAAATATCAATTTCCCAAGTTCTTGGATTGTGAAATATTTAGGCTTCCGCTCTAATAATTTTATTGTATCGTTTAACAAACGTTGCATGCAGGACTCGTTTACCTTTGAACAAACCAATGTATTATCGGCTTAGCCAATAATATATAAAATCCTCTTTGTAGGGAATACCTGGAATTATACATGTTTATGCGTAAATTTCCTGTCAACTGCAGTACTTGAACGTGTTATATAGTAACACTGCTTTGTTGAAGTAATAAAATAATCCTATTGTTGCAATACCATGTGCCGATGACACGTGTTAGGTTTAATTAGCAGAAAATCTAAGTTAACAACAGCCGACTAAAATTTGCGTAAATACGAGCCCTAACAACTATATATTGGGACAAAACAAAATACATATATAAGTCAGGTATTTGACAGTTTATTTGTTTTTCTACTAATTTTTTTAATTTAATACTAAGTAACTAGTTAATTAACAACAATTGGGGCCAATCAGCAACACAAAAAACAAAATACTTATTCTATCATCTCTAATTAACGAGAAAAATATTCACATTGCGTGGCAACTAAATATTGGGACATAGCACTTTTTTATTGTCTAAAATGGAGTAACATCACCTTTAGATTTTATGACCGCTCGAATTCGGTTGGGCATTGACTCAACTAAGGATCTGCACTTTTCAGGAGTAAATCCATTCCAAATTTGCTCTATTTTGGCTCTAAGTTCCGGTAATGTCCGTTGTGGGTTGTTCCTCAATGTTTGTTTCATTTTAAGCGACACTGTTTCAATGACATTGAGGTCAGGACTGTTGGAAGGCCAAGAAAGAACATTTACGTTGGTCGCCAAACCACTTTTTTTGTGGTTTTGGCCGTATGACAGGACGCTCCATCCTGCTGAAAAATGTAATTTTCGCCAACATTTAACTTCGTGATACTCGGTAGCAGACTGTTTTCCAATATTTGTTGGTATTTCGCGGCATTTACTGTACCATCCATAAATTCAAAGCATCCTAATCATGAAGCTGCCATGCAGCCTCAAATCATCACTCCTGTAGGAAATTTTACCGTACATTTTAAGCAATCCTTGTGGAAGCCTCATGTTTGGTACGAATCACGCGTTTGCGGTGATCACCAACACATACGTCGAATTTTGATTCGTCCCTGAAAATTACTCTGAACCAATCTTCTACCGACCAAGATAGTTTAGATTTTGCTCATGCAAGCCTGGTTTTCTTCTGTTTTCCGTCAACAGTGGCTTTTCCTTTGCCTATAAGAAAACAATTTTGTTTAAAATTACACTTTTAAATTGTTACTTGTAATTCAACCTTATAAAACTTAAGTCCACTTTTATGAATCCACCGGCGACAGTATTCGCTTGACAGATATAATCCAGTTTCGTGATTCCATTCAGCCGTAATTTGCCTTAAAGTATTTCTTCGGCCTTTTTTGCATAGTTTTACTAATTGTCCCTTATTCCTGTCAGAAACTATTTTTGGGCGACCCGGACTTTTACGTTTTTTATCTAGGATATTTCCCGTTTCTTCATAATGCTTAATTATATTCCACACTGTAGTTATAGAAATATTATGTTCATCCGCCACTTCACGTATTGTGATATTGCGGCAATAATTTTTAAGCACTAACTCACGAATTTTTGAACTTGTAGAGATACCAAGCACCATTTTGTTCAATAAACGCAGCGATTCACTCAATACGATAAGAAAACTGTTGCCGATTAATCCGACGTTTCGTTCTCCATCATTTTTGCAGCTTTCTTGCCTCATCTTCTTTTATTTTTAACAGTTACTTTATACTGTCCCAATATTTAGTTGCCACAAAATGTGAACATTTTTCTAGTTTATTAGAGATGATAGAATAAGTATTTTGCTTTTTGTGTTGCTGATTGGCCCCAATTGTTGTTAATTAACTAGTTACTTAGTATTAAATTTAAAAAATTATGAGAAAACAAATAAACTGTCAAATACCTGACTTATATATGTATTTTATTTTGTCCCAATATACAGGCTGTACCAAATTAAGTGCGCACCATTGGTAACTTTGGTATTAGTGGAGATAGAGCCTAAGTTTACATTGGAAAGAATTGTATATTTTTGGGCTGATTGCGACGGTGATACTAGAAAAACAATTGAACATCGCGTTGCATTGATAATTTAGAAAAACACTTTTTTTTTAATGGAACACCCTGTATATTCCTATGCAGAATTGAAGTTCGTTTAATTTTACACAAAAAACATCAGCAACATTTTTTTCAAAAATGAATATTTTTAAAGATGTTGGAAAAGTTTGACTCATCGCTCCACAAAATTCGTCGTTCTACATTTGGTATACGTATTAACCATCGACAAAATTCCAGCCTTCTTTCGGAATCCCCCTAATGAATTTGTTGAACTGGTTGAAATTTGTATGGAACAAACTGAAATTTCTTTAAAATTCGCCAAATTGTAAATAGGGAAAGCCCGCTTTCTTTTCTTAAATGTCTCACGGATTTCGTAGGAAATGCTTCAAAATATGCCATAACGTTAATTTCGGTTTGCTCATTGATAATATTAATTTTTCGTGTCCGTTTTTCCGAAAAAATGTTCTTATTTTGACGACATTTACGGTAAAGTTTCAAAAAATATCGACGGTCTGGAAGATTTCTGCCTGGAAATAATTCACGATATCTGTTTATGGCCCGGATACTATTTTTGTTAGATATTATGTACGATTCTAACATATCGCATTTTTCCTCATGCGAAAAAGGCATTTTCAAACAATTCAGCACATTTAAAAATAAATAAATGTCAAACTGACAACCTACACTCGATATTTTTTCGCCACTCAGCTCTTGCAAGATTAGCAGTTTTGTAAAGGAATGTGATCATCGTTCGCTTGTGTAGTTGAAATAAAAATAGGCCAACATTTTTAAAAATATTCATTTTTGAAAAAAATGTTACTGATGTTTTTTGTGTAAAATTAAACTAACTTCAATTCTGCGTAGGAATATACAGGGTGTTCCATTAAAAAAAAAGTGTTTTTCTAAATTATCCATGCAACGCGATGTTCAATTGTTTTTCTAGTATTACCGTCGCAATCAGCCCAAAAATATACAATTCTTTTCAATTTAAACTTAGGCTCTATCTCCACTAATACCAAAGTTACCAATGGCGCGCACTTAATTTGGTACAGCCTGTATAGTTGTTAGGGCTCGTATATACAGCAATAACACTGATTTCCCTTTAGTAGTCAAAGCGTACATCCTACATGCAAAGTTCGACAACTTTTAAAAAGACATATCCTCTTTGTACTTGGTTAATAAAACAAACATTTAGATACTCGACGATTTTATTACATACTTAAATTTATGGGAACAGTGTGCTGACATTAATTATTATCTAAGTAAATCTATATCAGGAGGACTCGGCTATTGTACATGCTCCAATAGACAATAGTTCAAATATTTAATTACAGAATTAGGATATAAATATTTAATGACAGCTCGTATAAACCAAGATCCACTTGAAGTTCGTATAATATTCATATTTAGAATAAATTGCACCTATGCAATTTGAAAACGCATTAATCTAGCCTAAAATACAAACTGCTACACAACGAAATAATAGTATAAATATTCTAAATTTGTACCTTACGCAAAATTTACTCTTTAAGTTTTGTTGGTGTAATCGGCCCGAAAATAGACAAACAAATACCTAGGTATTGTACAGCAACATTAAAATACATATTAATACTTTTAGCACTTCTCTGGATTAATTAGAGCAGCTTGTGGTGATAATTCTCATCCAGAATCTTATCAAGTAGTTGAGATTTTTAAACGGATGTTCTTGTATTTCTTAATAAAGCCACCTAGGGGCAGTAATATTACAGGTGGTAACATGTTAAAATCTCTGGTCAAATCCAAAGACATTCTCAAAACATCTGATGCCTCTCTAAAAAACGAATACTTGAAAAAACTTGTAGATGGTGACATATACATGCTGTGATTAAAGAATTGCCATTTTCTGACAACGAAGAAGCATTTGTATATATTTCTGGTTATATTGCCCGGCGATATAATACAATAAGTGGACGCGACTAACTCCCTGGACTTTCCCATACTGGAAACTGTTCATATCATCTTTATTTCAAATTATATATATATATATATATATATATAAATAATAATTATATATATATCAAATTAAGTAGTATTAAATACAACATTTTGATAAATAATTTATAACTTGTTGTTGTAATACCGGTTAAAGAAATGAATGTAGCGCGACAGTATGGCAATGGTTCTGAACCAACCGGGCTGTCCGTACCGCTAGGCCGTCGCGCGGTCTAACTAGTACCAATCGTTATTGCTACCGAGGTAAAATTTTCTAAGTCCCTGGAAATTATATTTTGTAAGGCATAAAAAATCGATTTTTTATTTTCGCGGAAAAAGATTCTTTGACGCAAACAAATAACAACCGTTAGAATAAAAAAAATATATTTTCTAAAAAAGAGGGGGGAGGGGGCCGGTGCGCTTACATATATCCACGAGTGTAATATTTCTTTGCATATTCATATGCTCCATTACGTACTGAGCGATTCAGTGAAAACCCCAGCTTCCTATCTTTTTTCGTTTATTAATTAAAGGAGTTTGAAGTTTCAAACTTCCAAGCTTCGTAGAGGGCGCCACAGGAAAATTACGGAGTTCTTCAAAAAACATATCGATAGCCCCTTGCGAGGTCTATCGACATATGAAATTTAAAAAAATTCCTTGGAGCAGTTTTTGAGAAATAATTTTTTGAAAATTTCCAAAATTTTGAAAATTCGTAATTTAGGCCCCTTATAATTTTTCTAAAAACTTTTTATATCACCTCATTTTACCCTTCATATACTATTCAGAAAATAAAAATCATTTGAATCGATTCATCCGTTTTCGAGTAATTGGGCGTTAAACTCAAAATCTTCAAAAAATCATAGCGCCCTTCAGTTTAAAGCTAGCTAGTTCGGCAAACAACTAACAGATTTGTCTTATGACCCTCTATCGTTATCCGCGATAAAAGTTTCAAAATTGTAATCACGAAAAAAGTGATACCAAAAAAACATGCGTAACTTCCGCTTCCGGTTTCGGATTTTTTTGAAAAGCTTATTTTTTCGATGAATTTTCGATACACCCCCGCATTCCAAAGCGCATCAAAATCGGAGCAATACTTTCGGCTG
The DNA here is from genome assembly GCA_014611495.1 of Limonius californicus. Lineage (NCBI taxonomy): Eukaryota > Metazoa > Arthropoda > Insecta > Coleoptera > Elateridae > Limonius > Limonius californicus. Next base: position 6,496 of record JABXWE010001076.1, read on the forward strand.
TAGGAGCGTCACATACGTACATACGTACGTACGTACGTACATACGTACCCACCCACAGACAGACATTTTTTAAAAACCACTTTTTTGGGTTCCCAGAGACCCAAAACGGATATATCCGTTAATATCTCGATTTCGAAAATTTTCATGATTTCAATACTTACCCTATACCTATAAGGTATGGGAAAGTAAAAAGGCAGATTTTGAATTTCATCCGTTGAAGTTTTCGAAATTCCTGGGACAATTTTGACACAAAATGAACACCCTGATTTTCCATCCATTTTTTCACTTTTTGTTTAATTTCTTTCGCTAAATAGTCTTACTTTTCACATCATTTTCAACTAAAACGTTTTTAAAAAATCTGGTTCAGCTGTTCAAGCAAAAATCAGGCTCATGATAAAAATGAATAAATATCTGTGTTAGCTATTCTGCAAGGGTTCCACGTGGAACCAGTGGAAATCAGACCCATTTGTCTAAAATAAACGACATTCAAAAAATCTGCGCTAGCTATTCAAGCATGAAAATCAGATCCATTTTTCCTAAAAATTTAATGGTTTTAAAAATTTGGGTTAGGGAAAAAAATCGGGGTAAAAAGTCCAATTCAACGCACTTTTTTGGAATGTTTTTGAAAATAGAGGTTTTTGTTGAAAAAAGCGTAAAAAACAGGAAACAGACTATGAAAATGGGGCAAAAAAATCTGTGTTGGAACATGGCATGTCGTTTGTCTAAAACAATTAAACAAAAAAATCAGCGTTAAAACGTATACTTATTATACTACTCCCGTGTTTAATATTTTTATTGAACTAGTTTTGAATAAAATTTCGTGTTTCCGTATTAGATTGTTTTTCGTGTATGATAAAAAATATGTGTATTAACAAAGGAGGCTAAACCAAAAATTAAAAATATCTCACATTCAATTGCAAAGTAGAGTATATTAGGGATAACTTAGGTCCAGGAAACTGCAACCTCTAAAAGTAATAAACAGAGGGTAAAATTTAATCTTAATTATTTTAATGTAATTTAAGTTACTACAATTTATTTCAGTGCGTACGGTGTCTCGGAGAGTACCCAAAACCGTCGATCCCCTGGGTTAGTGCGCCACGTCACTAGCTACCTCAAACAGGGTTTAAAGTGGCAACAGGGTGCCAAACCGAGTATTCGGATATCCCCGCAATCATTTCCCATAGGCAATTTATTAGACCATAGCGTGGCGGACAAGCGCGAGTACTACTAATTTGATTGTGTTTAAATATGGTTTTATTTCAATTGGAGCGTCTATTCCCGTTGAGTCAAAGTAATAAGCTTTATTTTTTATTTTTAAAATAACACACCCAATGAAAATTGAGAATTCTAACAACACCACATTCATTTATTTCGCTTGTGTGTGGTAGTACATTTGAATCTAAATAAACGTTTCTAAAATTTGGTATTTCAAGTTGTTTTACATATTTTTTTATATCTTCGTCAGACAAGGCAAACAAAACTAAATTTTTAACGTCTCGTTCCGATAAATTTATTTGTACTCCTTGATTTTTTCCAATTCGTTTCAATATCTTGTTTGCGTTTCTATTTAATAAAGAAGGATAAAGTGGATAATAATCTAAATTTGTTTTTGAAACTTGTTTCGAATTCAATTTAATTGATTCACCTCTATCGTTGATCCAAGCTCTCTTCAATTTTTGTTTTTGATAATTGGTTACATCCAACTCCATTTAAATAAATTTTTTATCTAATAACGAAATTTAAATAAAGAAGGTTGATTGTCTGAATTGAAATGAACATATGGCATTGCTTTTTCTCTTTCTTTGGCTTGTTTCTCTTCTTTCATTATATCTGCAACAATTTTTTCATTATCTGCTTGAGATTTTTGAACAGACTCACTTTCCTTGTCGTGTCTTTCTTGTTCGTTCAAAATGTCATTGTGGAATTGTTTTTCTCTTATGGTTTTATTTAAATGTATACCAGAACTGACTAAATAATATAAAGCGACGGCTATTGATGGAATGTACTGAATAAATCCACCAGTGTTTCCAAATTTATATGGATGGTTTGGATCTCGATAGTACTTTAGACAGGATAACAAAGCGATTTCATATGAATATGATGAATTTTCAAATATGTTTATAAAAGCTGCTCCATTTGATTTTAGTACTTTCAATATTCATTGTCCCAATCTAAGTATTTTGGAACATCTGAAAATTTTATTAAATAAATTAACTTCTTATAGTTTGGAACCTGATTGATATATGTATGCTTTTAATCTATGTTTTTATGAATTTTAATTTTTTAAAAGAGCTTGATATCGTTAATGTTGAACAAGTGAACTGAATGCACTTAAAAAAATTGGACCCTCCTTCAGCAACGCCACTGCTTTATTCTCTGCCACTGCCGTCTTGGAATTTAGGGATTTTTGTACGGTTAGGTTTCCTTACCTAGTAAATAATCTGTGGTAAATAACATCAGGTGTTAGGTGGTTTATTTATTTCTATTTATGGTTTATTTATTCTAGAAATCAGCGATTATTTATTGAACTGGCTGTAAGCAGTAAGTAAATTTAAGATTATATTATTTTGTACTTTATTTTTTGAATTTGAGGCTAGGATCTCTGTTATTAATTATTTTAGCTTAGCTTAAAATGACAACAAAAATATATGGTGTCAGTATGGAGGACGTACAAAAACTTCGTTACTGTCAGTTGTTATTGATGAAAAGAAAATTCGGTGTCAAAGCATTTAACAAAATGGAGTTCCTGCGGCACGTGCAAGTGAAAAGTGAAAAAATTCGAGAGCCCCAAATAATAAGAATTTCAATTGTGGATAATAATATTCACATAGATGACGGGATAACAATTATTCCAAAATCTCGAATTTTTAAAATTACAGAGGACGAAAACACAGCGGTCGTCAAACTTAAAAGACCCGTGGTAGGATTTGGGTCTTATATAAGTTTTGATTTCGCTAATATTGAGCATAAACTGGATTTTATAAATTGCATTGGCCCAATTGATTATGAGAGGTGAAACAACTCAAAACAATTAAATTGTTTTTTTGATAATTGTTTTATTGTTGCAGCGACAGTAGTGGTCAGGACGAAGCCAATACTCCACCTACTACCGAATCATCAGACAGTTCATAATTTTTTTTCTAGTTAGTAGTTAATATACATATTTAATTTAAATTTGCCAAATTGAATATTATCATTAAATAATTAAAAAATCTGATATTGTATTATTCTAAAGAGAACATATTATATTTCTCTGAATTCTTTAAAAATTTAACATAATTTTTCTTTTGCTGTGTGAATATTAATTACACTAGAACTGGTGAAGAATCTATAAAATCTAAAAAAATCTATAAAAACAACAAGTAATGATGAACTGGTTGTATATGATGATAGGAAACAAACGGATGTAACAATTCAACTTACAGACTCCTTATTAGAGTTGATGACAAAAAAACAAGTGCCAGATGATTATGAACACGTTTATAGTCAACAGGATATTAACAATTATCAATATTTAGTATACACAACAAATGCAATATATAAAAACTACGATCCAACTAAAGTACAGGCTTCAAATAAGTATTCCAAATGGCAATATATACTTGGTCCTTTATGGGAAAACATTGGTCATTCTAGAAAACTAACTTTCAATGCAGTCGGTGTAATAGATCAAGCTTCAAAAAATTTAACTGGAGTTGATCCAGAAATTCATTTAGCGGGATACGAATTTTGTGGGACCCATACAGCACCCTTCGTACCAGGGACGTACATCTTAAGTCCATTTTACGTCGGTACGTACCGGGATCAACTTGGGACGTACAATGTACGTACAAAACTGTACGCACATGTACGTACACAGCGGTACGTATAAGGGACGTACATTTTATGTCCAGCACCTGTTAGGACCAACAACGGATGTACATTGGACGTACATGAATGTATGTACATAGTACGTCCACACTATGATGTAGGTACCATAT
>JABXWE010001079.1:0-18419 GCA_014611495.1 Limonius californicus
AATTTAACTTTTGCCACCATTTTTAACGTCTTCTAGTTCTATGAATTTCCGGATTGTTTCAGTATGTTCCCCCAAATTCATTGCATTCAATTTTTCTATCAGACAATAGGCACTTAATAATCCAGTTAGGTATTTATCACACCACACACCAGCATCACTATATAGTTTCTCGGATCTCGCAAGTTCTTCGTCCGTGTCAACTCCCAGCACATCATACACCCTTGCATGCGCTTCCATAAACGCTAAGTCTTGAAACCTACTTCGCGTTATTTCTACAGCAGACTGCACGTTCGTAGGGGTTGGTCGTGATGCTTCAGCGTAACACATCCACATTGTCGATGCTTCAGCGTTGCAATCCACAGTCTACACCGCAAGACCGTGTGTTTGTGCAATATATTCTATTTCTATATCACCCCCTATTACCCCCTCCGCAAATTTCAGCATTTCCAGCATACACATTCCGTTTTCGGAAACTACATTCAAACCTTCAATTACACTCACAATATTATTTTGCCAATTGCCACCTAAGGACGAAACCCCTTTGACGATACTGCTATAAAATTTCTGAAACTCCAGAGTCTTTAAATATTGTAAACGGTAATCGATTACCGCTTCAAGGTTCCACAAATCCGTCAAAGACTCTATTCCCAGGTATACGTCCGAACCAAACTGATCTTGCAGCAGAATAACTCTGTTGTTGTTGCTTCCAAATGTTTGAAAACAAATGCGTTTAGCTGGATTTAATATTATCGGCTGCGTAATAGTTCCCTTAGTAACATACTCTTTTACAGCACCCTGATTGTCCATGAATGCTTTCCATTCTGCCCCGTCGAACGTTACCCAGTCGTTCTTGAGGCCATAGATTGTTACTACTGGTGCGAAGAAGCCGTAACAACGCAATCCCACAGAAACGAATTTGCTTTTAGATTTGTTTATCGGATACGCTCGCTCGTTTATTACTATTGGATACGTTTGGTTACTTTTACTGTTTACACCACAGCCTTCCGCAAAGGTATATTTCACTTGCTGTTTCACATTTTCAATTGTTTGGAGTAAATTATCCATAACTATAACTTTCACACTCACGAGTACGTTGCGCTTTGTTGAAGGTTATACACTGCTGCTATGCGGCTACGATGTACCTATATACTATATTTTCAAGGTCGCCACTATTCCATACCCCACCACCAACTTTCAATTATGGAACTCTTTTCAAGGTTGTATCCCCCCCCCCTCTTCCAGACGTCTGCGGTTTTTACTATTTGCTTTTCGCGATCACATTTGCCCCCCACCACATAACTTTGATTTTCAAGGTCTAAGATTTGCTATATAGCCAAACACTACCACAATCCCTTTAGTTACAACATTTTTCCCGCCACCGTTAATAGTTGTAATGGCGACTTCTCCCGAAGACACGCTCTGCAACGGAAACCTTCAGTGCACTGAGGAAACTTTGAACGCTACAGACTACTTCCATGCATTCGAAGAGTTTTTGACAACGCCTCCACCCAACCTGAAATACCCATACCTCTACGCAGTCGCCAGCATCCACCACGTCCGTCGAATAGATGGGAACGGTTGGAGGAAGTATCGCGATTAAACACCCGTACTCAACTACTTCATTACCCTGCGGAATACCACTACAATGTGTATATAATGACTCCAATCGAGGACTTTATGGCGCGCTTCCAGGAAAGTGAACTTTCAAACATATCATTCCATTGGGCTGATGTTGAGTAATGAGTTATTACAATACTCCCACCCTTAACAATTAACCTTGAACACTTTTATCCCCACCCCTTTCCTATTCTGCTTATAAGTCTCACAGAGAATTTACCTTGTTAGTTGCTTTCCTGTTTCTCACACCGTTAATATGTGTGTTGATGCTGCAGCTACGCATTTCCGATCATACAGGGAGCGGTTACGCACATTCTGTACTTGGTCGAAGCTTCCAACTCCCGAAGCTTTAGCAAGTGCCGGGTTTTTTCGAACCAAGCGTGAGGGTATTGATGATGTTCAATGTTTCTGCTGTGGAATACGACTTTTTTCCTGGGAGCCGTCAGATGACCCCCTGATCGAACATCTCAAATGGTCGCGACACTGTAAGTTTGCTCACCTTGTGAAGCGCATAAACTCTACAAAACAGTTAATCGAGCAGTCCAGAACGCTTCTCAACTTCCTTGAAGAGGTGTATAAATGCGATGGTGCTATGGTCAACAACAGCCGCAACCTCGATGGTTCCGGTGAGGATGTTGCAGGCAACAACTCCAGAGTCCTTGCAAATCGCTCATTTCAACGGCTTCTTTTCATACACCTCTTTGATTTGGTGCCGTCTAGGTTTGTTCAGCTTATGAAGAACGTAAAATCTGCAAAGACGTTCATCGAGCAGTCCGCCGATCTTCTCCACAGCTATGAACATGCATCTGCAAGAGATGGTCTTGCGGCCACATACATCATCAACCTTGAGTATCCCAGTGGAAGTCCTTTTGCAACCTATAACTCCTCGGCCTACGACGCCCTTGACAATTGCGAGTTACAATGCTCGTTCAATCGCCTTCTTTTCAAAGATTTATGCTAATTATATCATTATATATTAATCACATCATTATATTATTCGCATCATGTACTGACCGAATATTATATATAACTGTATTACATCAATAAATGCTTAACAACCGCCACTTTGTTTTTTTATTTTGTAGTTAATAGATTATTTGTCGTTACATATTTGGCACGCTACGATATATATATATATATATACATAACGCACATAGCTGCTTCCCCATTCCCAAGTTTGGTATACCAGCATCAACATGGTGCTTGAAACTTTGACTCGTGAGTTCATATTAGATAATACCACTACGCAAAAGAATTGCTTCAAGTGTGCTCTTTCAAAACTTCAACCGATAGTTCTTGATGAAATTCGTCAGTTGTTAAGAGCGTCTCATACTGGCTATTTACAACTTACTGGTGAAGTTACATTTATTTGCAACGCTGCAGGAACGGTTAAAATTCCCTACACCGAAGTTAATTATTATACTATTTTGAATGAGTGGTATGAAGAAACTTTCAAAAACGTTTGCGATTTCCAAGACATTCAAAATAATCACTTGCATTGTTTATACCTCGAGATTACTGCAAACTTCGATCTTCAGGATGCACCCAACTGCATGACTATCCGCAAAATACGTCTAAGTTAATATGTGTCTCTTTTTTGTAATTCTTATCTAAACCTTTTAAAAGTGTGGATATAATTTAGTATAATAAAACATATATAAAAATTACTCGTTTTAATTTGTTTATGACCTTGGTATAGGTACAACCTTCAATTCAACATTATACATCTTGGGTTTGACCTTTGACAACGACCTTGACAGTTCAGGGAGGTACGGTTTTTGCCTTGACCTCGAATTCAAGGATAGTGGGGGGGAGCTGCAGTATCCTTGACCTTGAAATTCAAGGTTAGTGGTGGGGGGTGGTCTTAGAACTGTCCAAAATACTCTACTAATGTCCTTGTCCTGTTTCTGCAATGAACATAAATGACCATTAAATGTGTACACCTAGTATTCTAAATTGAAAGAATGTTAAAAAAACTTTCTAATAAAGCAAACGAATGTATTGTTCAATTCTTGATTAGGTGATACTAAGGTGATATAAAACTTAGAGAAGTGCTTTCTTGATTAGTAAACATCATTTTGTAGACCATTTTGGTCTCTTTTATCACACCTAAAATAAACGAAATAAAGTATGTATGTGGACTTTCTAATACTCCTAATAATAATCTTTGTACGGATGGATCAAGCAAATATTTTCTTTATTATTGAATTTAATCTACTATAGCACGGGGGCAAAGCGACAACCATAAATTAAAAATTCATATTAAAAAAATTACCGAAAATAGAATAAAAACTGTAAATAGAAATCTGAAAGGTTACTGGTGATTTATGAAACAGTCAAGTTTGAACATTACTTCTGAAATATAAATGTACACATTTATGACACCTCGGTAAAATGTGTACATTAAGTAATATAATTACTATAGGCTGGAACTGTTTTTGTTTGAGCAGACGGTATAAATAGACAACCCAAGTGACAATACAATATTTAACATAATTCTTCAAATATTCAGTAGTATACAATTACGGTCTTATCAGGTAAACTCTTAAAAGTAACTGAGAATCCTTCATTACGTTAGAAATATGAACTGCACTGGTTTCAAATTTTTATGATGTGTATGTAGAATGCGATCAAACAGAATTATAATCAAATGTGGCTACAAATATCTATTAAAGATTCTTTAATTAAATTCTACGGACAACATTTTTTAATATCAATTGTAATGACAACATAGTAATATTTTTACTGACGTCGAATTGTCCCGCGGCGAAACGTATCGCGGTGACTGGTGGCCGGCCAATAGTTGTACGTCTAGAATTGTTCCCAATCCACGGATGTGTAGGCGTTAACAAATACCAAACTTCTGACATAAAATGGGCGTTTTGAACTGCTTGCCTAATATAAAAGTACTAATAAAAAAGGTAATAATAACAAATAAGAGTTAGTATTCAAAAATAGTTGATTTTCTTTGTTTACTTTACATACATTAATGATGCAGATTCAATATTCAAAATCACACACGTCGCATCAAAATTGTTACTTTTTTTATTTTTATGGGATATGATAATGGTAGGTGTAATTATTATGAGATTAAAATTATATGTTGCAGTAAGTTTTTAATATACTTATTATTTTAACAAAAACGTGCGGCAATTTTTCTGGAAGTGTACTTTTTTCTGCTTTAACGAATGACATTTTTTACGTTATTAACAAAGTATCATCCATTAAGGATATAATGCAAACAACCCCAGATCTAAACTCATAATAGGGAAGTTTCAGTAAAAAAATGAAACAACCTTGTCTGCCCCACGAAATATATATTTCAAATTAAAGAAAATGGTAAGCGCTTTCGCAGGAAATCTCACTGCATCCTCAGACCCAAAAACAAAATTTCAATTTAAATCAAGAAAAAACACAATGTAAAGGCAGTTGAGGGCAAAACTTAATATATTAAGTAGATTGAAATTTTGTTTTTGGGTCTGAGGATGCAGTGAGATTTCCTGCGAAAGCGCTTACCATTTTCTTTAATTTGAAATATATATTTCGTGGGGCAGACAAGGTTGTTTCATTTATTTTGCAAACAATCCCCTTGTCAAGATTTTTCTAATTCTCTTACAATCAGAGCAACCAAGATTCTGTTACCAATTTATTTTTGTCGTACGAGGGTTGCCTTTTATATTTCGGGTTTAGAGAACAAAGACAAATACTTATCATCGAAAATAGCTTTACTGTTTTTCAAAATATTCTCTATGAAGATCAATACACTTTTGCATGCGTGTGAACCAATTTTCGAAGCACTTTTTCCATTCCGATTGAGGTATCTCCAAAACGTGCATTTTGAACGCATCAACCCCTTCTTTAGGTGTCGAAAAACGTTGACCTCGCAATTTATTTTTGCTGTTCGGAAATAAAAAAGAAGTCATTGGGTGTCAAATCAGGACTATACGGCGGATGACTCATCAAATCGACGTTTTGAGTGGTCAAAAAGTCACTTGTTCGAGCCGATGTGTGAGAGCTCGCATTGTCGTGGTGGAGAATGATCCGTCTTCCGCGGTTGGTTTTCCTGACTTCTCCGAAGACTCTTGGCAAACAAATGGTTGTGTACCATCCAGAATTGACCGTTCTACGTTGCACCAATGGTGCAAAAACAGGCGACCATTTGCTTCGAAGTGCTTCGAAGTGCTTTGAGCACGAACGGCTTTTGTTGGGTTTGGCTCGCATTGGAAAACCCATACAGTCGACTGCTGTTTACTTTCGGGCTCATACGCGAAGATCGACGATTCGTCACTTGTCACGATGTCATACACATGTTTTGAAGCACCGCGATCGAATTTTTTGAGCATTTCTTGCGACCAGTTGTCACGAGCTTGCCTTTGTGCGATTCTCAAATTATTTGGGTTCGAACGCGAACAAATCTTTTTTGCGGTCAAATTTTCATGCAATATTGAATGTATGCTGGTCCCACTAATAATCAAGGATGCCTCAATCTTACGATAAGTCACATGACGATCTTGCAGTGTCAGTTCACGCACCGCATCAATGTTTTTCGGAACAACAACCGATTTTGGACGACCTTCACGAAATTCGTCGTTGAGCGAACTACGGCCACGATTGAATTCGGTAAACCATCGATAAACACTGGTCCTTGATGGTGCTTCATGGCCAAAAATCGAATTTAGTTCATCGATGCGCTGTTGTTGAGTTAATCCACGTCGAAAGTTGTAAAAAACAATCGCACGAAAATGTTCACGACTTAATTCCATTTTTCGCCCGATATGAATTTTTCAAGTTACTGTAAACAACACAAATAGGGCTCATACGTCAAAACGTTCTGAGTACGTATACCGTCAAAAATATCAAACTTTACGATAGAGACGTCAGTTGCCAGATGCCATCACTAGGATTGCCCAATCCCGAAATATAAAAGGCAACCCTCTATATAGTATGTACTATCTTGTACAGTGGCTGCAGTTCGGTTATCACATATAATGATTTGTTGACGTAAAAGGTTACTTTTAGATTTTGATTGCCAGGTCAGGTAAATTTTTGAAGTGGAGTTTCTTCTCTAAAAATTATTTCCGTTAAACAAAGTACTTTCTTTATTTTAATTTAATATTGATATGTATTTATTTTTAATGAAATCTTGTAGATTTAAAAGTTTCATCAAATGACCACAGATAATCTTTTAAATTTTTCTTTCTGTATTTTATTGCTATAATATAACATTTCCTTCATTTTTCCGAACTAACAGCCATTAACTCATGTAGATACAAAAATTCGAACACACATGTTTGTAATATAATTTTATTCTAGAAAGCTCTCCAGTATCTTACATAAATTTCTAATATTGTTCATGCTTGTAACACTTGTTAACTCTTTGCGATCTTGGTAACATCATTTTTCCCTCTTATTTTGATATATCTCCTCACCTTGATGATATAAAATAAATACATTTAAAAAAATTAGAATATAGTTTTATAGAAAATATGCACATTGTGAAGAAAATTACCTAACGGAGATGTTCAAATTGTCCATCATCAATCAGTTGGAATTGACCAGTATGTGTGTAAACACTTTGTATAAAGGCTCAATAATTTCCAGGCTAGTACTTTCCATTTCTAAACGAAGCCGATGCTTTATTTCGTCTAAATGGTTTAGCCTACTAATATAAACTAGCGATTTTACATGACCCCATAGAAATAAACCTAGGCACATTAAGTCAGGCGATCACGCAGGCCACTCAAATGTCCTCACCGCCCTAACCTCAAACAGTTCTCGTCGCCCTAACTATCTATCAGAAACATATAGTCAACAAACTGACAAGCTTGTACACCAAAATGGGGAGGAGCTCCATCTTGTTGAAACCACATACTTGGGTGCCACATATCAGGATTTGGTGCGTTACTTTCATTACAAATAAATAAAGTTTTTTTAACTGTATATGTACATTTCTCAAAAGAATTGTTATGTGGGTTACTAAGTTTTTGATATTGCCAGTTAATGTTGAGGAGGTCTACCAAAATAAGGAGAAAAATGGGATTGCCATTTACAAAAATTAATAAAGACGTCAAAGCGCAGAAACAAGAGACGATAGAAAAAAGTTTACGCTAGATGTATCTTAAAAACATAAAATTGACGTGACATAGGGTTTCCTCAACAAACATTAAGTAACAAAATTATTAATTTTGTGCGGAATATGCTCTAGTCTATAGTGATACAATGTAGGTCTTGGTAGGATTAAGTATCGTACAATTTGAATTTTAATCTTAGAATTAGTAGACTTTGTGCTAAAATGGCATTAGCTGCAACAATATACGTGGCTTATTAGCAAACTAAGGATAGTTTAAATCCCGCCGAATAAGGGGCGTAGTCACTTTGATGCATATGTGGAGGTTCTTTAGTGGTTGATGAGCTAGCTACATGTCACTTTACCGTTCTGGCATTGAATTCGCTTGTATAATAAAGTGTTACAATGAACACTATGAGTGAAAATCAAAAAAAGAAAACATTGCCGTATTTTACAGTCAAATATGCGAGCTTTACGGTCCAGACATCATGAGTGAAGGAAAGTTTAGAATGTAAAGTGTAAGAATCAGATATGGCCGAACAACATACATGATGAGAAACGTTGTGGGAGACCTTCTGTTGACAATGACCATCAAGTAGAATATTTTCCCACGAACTGGCTACAGTGCCACATACTTTGTACGAGGTGGGTTTCAAAGAAGTTGTCGAATGTTCACAAAAACCAGTGAATGCCTTTACACTAACTTTCCTGCATCGCTACGAAACTGATGAGGATGAGTACCTGAATCACTCAGTGACTTACGACGAGACTTACATTTTGTACACAAATGTCAAAACCAAGTAACAATCAATAAAGTGGAAGCATGCGAGTTTCCCTAACCCCAAAAGTTTCAAGCAAGCGTTCGAAAACCGTTGCGGCTACTGTTCTTTGGGATAGAGAAATCGTATTGTTGGTTGATTTCCTAAAACGTGATACGACAATTAATGCAGACATGTATAGCGAGACCTTAGAAACGCAAAAACAGGAGGCAACGATTGCTTTTATGACGAAGCTATACAAAAAGTTGTACCACGACATGCTAAGTATTTAAATCCGAATGGTGACTATGAAGAGAAATAGTTTAGGAGTGTATCTCAGATGTAAGCACAAACATTTGTTTTCAACTTTATGTTTTTGTTTTACTGTCTTTAATTTCCGAATAAGCCTTGTATATTTTTTACTTGTTACTAATGTCTGCCTTTTCTGTTATATTCTTGCTTATGTTTAATTCGCTATTATTTTTATTGAAGGGAATTAAATGTAACACGGTTTTTCTAGGTTCTCCTTGTTGTCACTACATTGTGTTCGCGCTTGTATCTGAGAGCGTGTTGTGTAACGAGTCTGGAATTTGAATTGTATACCGAAAGGACAATTATTGTAGCAAGACGCCGCGGGAAAAAGCGGGTAATAAAACGACGTTCGCCCGCAAAAGACATGCAAAACGCCGCGGGCGATCGCAACAGTGGGGCAGCCATCATTGAACCCCGTCATCCGGAACAAATTTGAATGTTTTTTGAAGACGCCGAGCTGCTTCTATATCGGGTTGGAGTATTATTTCGCTTTTCTGCAACATTCGATTGAATTGTATGGCAATGCCGTACGAAACCAATATAATCGAAGATGAAAAATGCCCGCGACTGCAGTTGACGTCACCTCGTTCTCTCTCTTTTTCTCTAAGAGCATGGCAAATTTAATATATAATATAGGTATTTCAGTACTTAATTGAACTATTCAAAAGTAAATACAGTGTTAATATTTAATCAACTTAATCAAATAATAATTAAGCAATATTATCCTAAGGTTACTAATATTTCAAAGTTCTTTCTTAAATGTTTTTTACTTTCGGAAGCTTACCAGATTCAACTTATTTTCTAATTATATTAATTTGATAAATTTTCTAATTATATTAATTTACAATTTAGGCTTGCAATGCTGTTATTACTTTTGGACTGTGTGAATAAAATGCACTGATAATAAATACCTAGCGTAAAGTATAACGACACTTTCAATCGAAACGCAACTAAACTAAAAATGTGTAGGGTGAATTGCAATTTCATATTAGCAAAATGAAATCTTTAAATTAAATTGAAAAATAGGTATATCTGAGGTGCATGAATGTAATTAAATAAGCAAGTATAATTGTATAATTTACACGGGGTGTTATTTAACTCGCTATAAAATGCATCGTAGCGCTGTTCAGCAGTGCATACTAATTACAAACAGCTAAAATATTTATATTAAGCTAGCTAGTTTCTTCATATGAAGCACGAAAAGAAGTGGAAATTTGGCAACTGTATAATATGTGTGTTGTATGCTCTACGGAAAATTGTTTTGCAGTTCTATGGAAAACTGTAAAAAATATTTACCTATTACATAATTATTATTATCTAGGCCAGTCGAAGATTGAGACAACACAAATCAACTATTAAATAACTCGTTTCCACACCACCATGAGGTAGAATTACCGGCGAATTTTATAAATATGGTATCCCCAACACGCCTAATCCAGCGTTGAATAAAGTAGTTATCAATACTTTTCAGCATCTAAACACAAATTACTTATGAACAGGAAGAATAAAAATATGGGACAGAAACAAATCATAATTTAAAGTTTTTTGTAAATTAATGACCACCACCAACATTATGACATTCTGTACATCTCACTGCAATTGGATTATGTACTCGTTGGAGCATGTGTTCGTTGCAGCCGCTTGGTTGATACTATTTGTTAAATCGTCAATATTGTTCACTGGTTTGAGATACACCAAATCCTTCAGATGACCTCATAAATAAAACTCTAAGGGCGTTAAATCAGGCGACATTGGCGGCCAAGCTATAGCACCCCCACAACTAATCCACCGAACCGGAAAAATATTTTGAAGCTAATCTCGAACAATGGAACACCATCTTATTGGTACCTCACATTCTGCTGATTTTTTTTTAATTAGCCCGCAAAATCCCATTGTTGGGCATGGGTCTCTCCCATAAGGGGGGTTGTTAATCTACTCTCCCATAGTGATCAATCCTCGTGGAAGAGAGACGCCGCATTAACCCAACCTTAGGGTCACCCATTCAAGTACTGACCGGAGACCACGCTGCCTTAACACTCCTGATCGTACATGAACGGGCGACGAATGTGTGCAACCCGGGACCCTTCTGTTTATTTGTGAAAAATGTTCCAATAGTATTTGAAAATCTTTTTTTCGAAAGTGTAGAAAATTTTTAGCATTAAGACGACCAATATAATTAATTAAATAATTATTTACCTGCTTAAACATTAACACCGTATCGATACTAATGACTTCGAATATAAGTTGGGTGAGGGTTCTCAACTGCCCAGGCATAATTTTTATGAATACCTACTGTAAACACCACTCTGCGTAAATGTCGCCTCATCTGTCCACAAAATATTGCCAATAAAATTCGGATTTTCCTGATGTTGATTTTAGAGCTATTCACTCGTTTATTATAATTCTATGGGTGTTGCACTGTCGTTTTTCAAAAAGGATCTAAGCCGTTGTCGTGTGATATTCTACGTACTGCCGACTTTTGTATGTCTACAATCCGAGAAGTACCACGTACGCTTCTCGCAGGTTCCCGTTCAAATCTAACACATTTTTTCAATGTTGGGTTGTCTTATCACAAATGGACGACCGTCATCTTTAGACCAACACCTCTTCTTTCTCGTAGTCGTTAGTCAGCTCGATTAATAACTGTGTAGTTTGGATGTCTTGTATTTGGATAGCGTTCAGCATATGGCCCTACTATTGGATTACAATTACCACCAACCTCGCCAAGAATCCAAATCATGTTAGTGTACTCAGCAAATGTGTATTTCATTAAAGCAAGTGTAAAAGTAAAATTTGGAAGAGCAATGTCAAATGAAATAGAAATTTGCCCTGATGCGATATCTAAATCTTAGGATCAAAAATCTGTAATTTTAACTTGTGCAGAAGTCATTTTTGTTGATAATATCTTAACTTTATTGGTGAGGAACTACTTGCATCGATAATATCTATTAGTTTAGTTAGTATGAGGAAATTAGCTTGCGAAAAATAAATGTTTTAGCTGTTTTGTATTCAGTATGCACTGTTGAACAACGCTCCGAGGTGTTTATCTCAACTCAGCCCTGTATAATTTAAGTATTTTTTAATATGAGTAGTGGAACGTGGTATTTAGATAACGTAATTATGAATAAATCACGAAACGAAACGAGTGTTTTATTGGTACAGTAGATATATTAGCTAGTAGATTTAAACAAAAACTAGTCACACCATAAAGACAAAACAAACTTATCGTTGATACAAGCTCCTTCAGAAAATATCTTTTCGGGATATATGGATAAAGCAAAACCCGCTAGAACACCTAGAACTTGCAACTTACAATACAACAATACAATTAAATTTCTTTTTATGGAACCTCAAATAATAAAATTAGTCAATTATTCGAAATCCGGCGATCCTCCCGGCCAAACTCCTAGTTTTCTGTATGTAAATGTTTCTCTCTTGATAAGACGAATTTTCAATAAGTCGAAGTTCATTGATATTCCAGGTCAAATTCCTATAGTTCGTTGTCTGTGTGCAAGACTCTCGCTCTCTCAATTAGTCGAATTTGTCGATTAGTCGAAGTCCGCTGATACAACCGGCCCAATCCTTAGCATTTTCTGTATGAAAATCCCTTTCTCGATCAACCGATTCACTCGATTAGTCGAAGTTCGCTGATACTGCCGGCCAAATCCTTAGAATTTTCTGTATGAAAGTCCCTTTCTCGATTAATCTATTCACTCGACTAGTTGAAGTCCGCTGATATTCTCGGCCAAATCCTTAGAATTTTCCTTATAAAAGTCCCTTTCTCCATTAATCGATTCACTAAATTAGTTGAAGTCCCCTGATATTCTCGGCCAAATCCTTAGAATTTTCTGTATGAAAGTCCCTCTCTAGATTAATCGATTCACTAGATTAGCCCAAGTCCGCTGATACTGTCGGCCAAATTCTTAGAAGTTTCTGTATGAAAGTCCCTCTCTAGATTAATCGATTCACTAGATTAGCCGAAGTCTGCTGACAGTGCCGGCCAAATCCTTAGAAGTTTCTGTATGAAAGTCCCTCTCTAGATTAATCGATTCACTAGATTAGCCGGAGTCTGCTGACAGTGCCGGCCAAATCCTTAGAAGTTTCTGTATGAAAGTCCCTCTCTCGATTAATCGATCCACTCGATTTCCGTACAATTCTATTACGAAAAATTAAATTTGTAACATACTTTTCGCCACAGCTTATTTCTTTGTTAAAGAAATTTATTACAGTAAAATAATTTCTATTATAAACCTCACTAATTTTCACACATAGCGGTGACTATTTTTATACTTATTATAGATTTTATATCACTTTAAATAGCAGGGAGGAAAATACATCGTGATAAAGGTATCTACGTATTCACAATAATAAACACATATTATATGAACCACCATCGGCCTATAAAAATATTAAAAAAGAATCAGTATCAGCAAATATAAGAAGCTATTATTGTTAGAATGTATTATTTATTTATATTTATTAGGAAACTATTGATTTTAATAGTGATTTGTAAGAACGTGATAAATAGTCCAAATATTGCTTTTACTTTAAATCGCCATATCCGTCGCTAAAATGCGCCAATTAATGTAATTTTTCGCATTATACTCAGTACAATTGTGTTAAAAACGATCAACACCGATAATATACCACCCTGTAAAATGCTCTTCCCATCCTATGAAAAGTAAAACTTCGTTTAACCTCTATTTAGAATAATTATTTTAAAATTATTCTTATGGATATATTAGTTATTGAACCATAATGTGGTTACATATGTTGAAACAACCTCCATGACCGTTTCATTTCAAATTTAAAAGGCAACCAGAAGAGTGCACAATAATACAAAATACAAAGTATTTTATAAAATACAGGAGAAATATCTTAGGAACAAAACACTGCAATATCCATAGAGTATTTAAAAAGAGAATACTTAAAAAAAAGCAATTCAGAACCATACAAAGCGTTACAGTACAAAATAAACAGATTTGAATCGACATCGAAATATGAAGTTACTAAACCGATCTGTATGTAAAAGGCAAGACGTTCAAGGTTTAGCAAAATAAGTTGGTTACAAACTCCCATTGTTCTGTTTTTATGAAAATAAAATAAATCTTGACATTGGGGTTGTGATCGTTATATATACAGTGTGTCGCATTTAAGATGCAGACACCCCCATATTTTCGCTATTTGAAGGAATATAGATTTGAATTTTTGCACAGTCGTACAGGTTGATGCCTCACATTTTTTAAGATAGTCAACTAAAATCTGAACTTTAAACTCAGCCTACTACGAATTCACAAACAGGGTCAATTCTCGATATTTTGCTTCGCGTTAGAGATATCGAAAAAAATTATTAGAAAAAGTTGTTCAGAATATTATTCTAACCCCAGATACCGAGTTTCATGACAAAATTCGCATTTTTAATTTTTTCATTATTTTGGTCTATTCACAAAATAATTACAAGTTTATTTTTTAATTTGATATTTAGTGTGCCGTGGAAACTAATTTGAATACATGACACTATTAAATTGACAATGTGTCAAGTTTTTACTTTCTATGGCACACTAAATATCAAATTAAAAAATAAACTTGTAATTATTTTGTGTATAGACCAAAATAATGAAAAAATTAAAAATGCGAATTTTGTCATGAAACTCGATAAATGGGGTTAGAATAATATTCTGAACAACTTTTTCTAATAATTCTTTTCGATATGTCTAACGCGAAGCAAAATATCGAGAATTGACCCTGTTTGTGAATTCGTAGTAGGCTGAGTTTAAAGTTCAGATTTTAGTTGACTATCTTAAAAAATGTGAGGCATCAACCTGTACGGCTGTGCAAAAATTCAAATCTGTATTCCTTCAAATAGCGAAAATATGGGGGTGTCTTCATCTTAAATGCGACACACTGTATATATATATATATATATATATATATTTATTATTTATTTCTTAATTTGTTTATTTAATTATTTAAGCTTGAGCATGAGATAAAATAAATTTCTAGTTGGAGCATATATAAAATAATAACGTGGTTAAACCTCTCCATTGGGCGCCTATTAACACCAAAACTGGAATCAAGATAACTCAGTCTATCTGAGAATCCAATAATAAATAAATCAATCTATAAATTATTTAACCAACAAATCAACCGAATACGTTTTGCACCAACCTGTATGAAATTATCTCAGGGTCACTGTTATAATTGGAGTAAATTGTGTAGACCCGAACACTAGGGACAAGGTTTACACACAAAAGGCACAGGAAACGTAAGAAAATTTGAACATTCAGGTATTATATCGTAACATTCAAAACAGAATTATCAGTGCTTCCTTTTCCACAAAACAAAGTGACTTATAACATTATTAATCTATAGTAAACAACTTTAAACAAATAAATATCTATTCTTTAAGACTATAACATTTGCTTGTTCAATTGAAAACCCACCTTGTTTACTCTTGCATAGAGGAATGACTTGGCCTTGAACAATTCGCAGCAATCTCGAATTTCAAAATTTCTCACGTTGGCACGAACCTCGGTCTTGTGGCACGTGGACAAGTTTACAAAAAATGACGGCACCAGCTCATATTCCATAAATGTGTTCGAAGAAATTGGAGCAGTAGAACGTTCTTTATTTAAATTAAACTTCACCAACAAGTAAGTAGATCCTTTTTCCATTAATTTATTATATTGAAATGATCTATAAAATTGTTCGTAGAACTTGTATCGTTAATAATAATATTATAACCTCCAAATTCGACTTTATCATAAACTTTTGTGATGGAGTATCTTCTTAATATGAATGGAACAAAGCACTTTTATTTAAAGTATGTTATTAATATTGATACTTATCGTAGAATCCAAGTTTACGCCGCATTACGAGGATGCCAAACCAACATCGATTACAATGTGGTTAAGCAACCTTTTTCTGCAAAATATAGTTTTACTAAATTTAGAAATAAGTTCAGTTACTTCCATTAGAGCCCTATGTAACAGAGCAATATATATATATATATATATATATATATATATACATGTTTTCCGGCATTACCAAGCCCAAAATGGTATATCCTCCACACTATACGAAGCCCGACACCTACTTACGAAGCCCGATTGTGGGCTTCGTAATTTTCACGTGTATAAAAGTGTTATTTGTGTCTTTAGAAGTCAGATGGTGTCCCTAGTACAATTTCGATTTGGCGGGTAAGGTCGATAAATATCGCAAAATACACACGTTTGGTTCAAAAAAAATTCATATAGGGGGCGTACGGTCGCGCTGTATATATCTGTATATACACTATAGAGAGTTTACGGACATTACCCGCCCTAGTATGTTTTGCACATTATACGAGTCCGTGAAATCTGGCAGTAGCGCATTCATTTAAAATTATCTCAATAATAATTTCTTAGTGGAATAGCTTCACGCTCGCATATCTACATAGCCCGCGAAATTTTAAAATTCAGCTTTTGGTCGTAATAGCTTGGATAAATAGGCTGCTGGTGTAATAACATTTAGGACTACGTTAGATTAATCTGTAGATTTATTATTTTTATTTTAGTATATTATTGATATTTTTAAAATAGTTGTTGTAATTGATGGTTCTTTGTGTAATCATAATTGTAGAAAATTGAGAAATCCAAAGTTTCCGATTATGAAGTAGATCTAAACTGCCGAAAGTAAATTTAAGGTACTGCAAAAATGTAAATAAAAAGAAAGTACCTGATATTTTACTTGTTTTTAAAAAATCTCTACTTTTATGAACGATAATTATGAAAATGGATATCACTGTGATCTTATATGTACAGGAGAAAATCATTACTAAGTTTTAACATTTTATAAGTTTCTATTAAAGCCTTACTTAGAAATTAAAACGTATATTTTTAAAAACACAAATGGAAAAATTTTATAATATAATAAAATATAATTATAAAAAGTATTACAGCCATAACATGAGACTGCAAATTAAACAAACTAAATATTAAAGGAAAACATTGAAACTCAACTTAATGCAACTAATATCTAATATAAAGGCATTTTAAAAATAAGTGAATGGTGTTCAATGTAAAAATTAATATTTCATTTATTTCTGAATGTATTATACACCAAAGTTTTCACTCGCATCCAGTTAAGATTTCCCAGAGAATCTTTCTTTTGAGAAATTAATTCTTCGCACTCGTGTTTTTTTGGAGAAATTTTGCTCTTTATGTGATTGCGAAAATGGTTTAGAACTATTTTCTTTTCGACTTCTGACCATCGATGTCTCACGGATTCTGAAATGCAAATATCATTTGAACATAGTACGTATAATCAAATAAGTGGACGCGACTGCCTCCCTGGACTTTCCCATACTGGAAACTGTTCCAAAATCTGTAATCGACAGGTAATATTTAATATCGTCTACAAAATACTTGAAAACACAGTCAAATTTTATTTTGTGGCTAAATTTTATAGTGGTATGTTAAATTTGTCCGAAATATCAACGGGAGTTTCAAATCTACGGTCAAAAATTGACGGGTTCCTTTTGAAGAGCGTTATCACATGTTTATTATGAAAAAATTACGACTTAAAATTACCTCTTTTACAATACGTATAAGAAAAGATGAGAACAAAAGGTGATTTCAAAAATTCAAACTAAAATTAAATCCCATGCGGGAAATAAGTAAAGTTTACAGGAATACCGCAGAGCTACAAATTAATCGGGTCAACAATTTGCCAGATTGCAGTATAAGGAATTTAACCCATAAGTTGGAAGTACAAACAACAGCGATCATTGTTCTAAATTGCAATGCAGAACAGCTTTCAAAAATTAGATTTCGTTTATCTTTTTGTTATAGAAATATATGCAAGGAAAGTAAAATTTTTAAAAACAAATTTGTAATTGTTAGTTCTGAAGAAAGGATGCAAATGTTCTGATTTTATGAATCCTGAGTAATTTGACAATCGCTAAATGAAACAGTAATACCAAAATTATCGCGTTCGAAAATTTGTAGGGAAATAATTTGCGAAAAAGTGACCTTAAGTTATTTATTCTCAACATATCGAACATATTGGCACTACATTACTTTATTATGTTACTATTTTGTTCATTAAGATCCATCTTAGCCACAGGCCGAGAAGCTTGTTGTTAATTAAGATAAAATAATAAAATTATTCACTTACCTGTTTTATTCTCTTCTGCTAAATTCATTATGAAATTGGTTCGATCCATTTTGTACGGTTCTACAGACAAGCACAAACACACAGACTAAACTGCAATATTTTCATATTCCGGTCTTAATTTATAAATCACAACCTTACCAAACCCTTCCAGTTGTAACGTTTTTTTTCCTAAATCATTCACGTGCGTATAATTAGGCAACAGCGCTGGGATTCGTATTATGCGCGTTACATATACAAATATGCAAATGGGCTTCGTATACTGTGTCAAACAGATGTGGCTTCCTAAAGCGGGGCATACACGTTCGAACATGCTCGGCTCGGAAGAAAGTACCTGGAGCCCAACCCCGAGCCGAGCATGCATACATTTAAAGTAAGTTATAAAACAACAAAAAACACTTTCAACACCTTATTCAACGCAAAAGACAGAACTAACGATTTTTTAAAATCAGGTATTTACAAATTAAACTGTTCACATTGTAATTATGTATACATAGGTCAAACAATTAGAA
>JABXWE010001080.1:0-26872 GCA_014611495.1 Limonius californicus
GTGCCCCTCATTGAAGACAGTTATACATAAGTTCCTTCTAAGAGGTCACACTCATATGGAAGCGGACCACATCCACGCTCTTATTGAGCGAACTGTGAAAAAGCAATCTACAATGACAATAGCTATTCCTTGGGACTGGCAACAGTTAATCAGGTCAACAGGGGCTACAGTTTGGAATATGGAATTAAATGACTTTAAAAACTTTGATGTGCTGTATGCAGTTTCAAACGCCCGATTTGTGAACCGAAAAATCAATACAGAGAAAGAGAATTTTTTGATATCATCGGCAAATTGGCTAGAAGTGCGGAGGCACAGCCCAGGTGTAATGTTTTACAAAACTTTATTTAATAATCTAGAATTAAAAAGTGTCGATTTAAATAGAAGTTCGAGAAAAAAAAACTCTATCCCAAATGAGTTACCGGTTATTCGCAAAACTTCTAAAGGAATAACAGCGAAAAAGCACCAACATCTTTTCAATTTGTTTGAATAGATACCCACCCAATGTCATAATTTTTATAAAAATTTAAAAGTATCCACTGAGGAAGCAGGAGGAGAATCCGATTTAGAATAAAATTGAACTGTTTTCTTTGTAAGTATTTCTAGTTTTTTAATAATAAAAGTGGATTTTGGAGTTACGATTTGTTTTTTTGTTCTTTACCTGATTATTTATTTAATGGTAAACAATCGCAAGTCCCTTAATTTTAGTCAGGTACAGCGTATGATTGATTTTACAATATAAAATACTTCAGTAAAAATACTTAAATTAAAAAATTTGCAAATTACGTTTCCAGTTTATTTTTATATTAAAAAAAAAACACCATTCCCATTATTTTGAAACTTTAAACCCCGTTTTCTCCAGATCCATAATAATGGAGATACGATTCTGTACCTCTAAGGTACAGATTTAGGATTGCATTTAGTCAAAGGCCACACGTGCCACACATACACATCCTAAAAAAGCGTTATCACCCTGCTGCTAAATTGTGCGAGTACTATTGGTTAACTGAAGAACAATCAAAATTATCGCTCTCAAATAAATTGTTAACATACAAGGTGATCATAAAACCAGTAGCAGCCTTTAACTCGAACATCGAAAACCTTGAAAGGCTACAAGCCAAGATACTTCGAGCTATGGTGAATTAGCTGTTTGTTTATTAGACAACAGTTTATATGAGTACAGACTAAAGGGGAATATACTGTTAGATTTACCAGTTAGATATTAAGTATGCATTAATAGCGATGCTACGTCACAATGGTTGAATAGTTCAGAGATTTATTTCACTGAACACCCACCCTCACGTCATACTGTGTGTATCCATACTGTGATTTTCCAGTATATTTGGTTATTGTTAATATTAACAGACTGTAAATAAAAAACTACCTAAAAAATACATTTACATAAAGAAGTTGAGCATAACAGTTTACGTACAGTTCAGTCCATTACAGAACGTAAAAGATGCGTTTCTATATAATGATAAAAGCGTCTTCTTTTAACTACAAATTTACAAACATTTTATAAAATAATAGAAAGCCGAGTTAATATCATGAATATTTGTAAATTAATAATATGGTTGTTGTTGCCTTTCTAAACAGTTGGATTGAATTTAAGTAAACTTTACATGGTCAGGTCTGATTAGATTAGTGGTACATTTCGAAGTCGCAAGAACTCGAGATTTTGTTATTATTATTACACTTTTAAAATTTTGAATAAATTTGAATTTAAGTGTGAATAATATGAGGTATACACTATTCACGATTGATTTGCCATCCAGCAGGCTGTGTTTTTTTTCTTAAAGTTGCATTTCTCAAATATTATTTGATCGATTTCTAGCAATGTCAAAATGAAATTGCCCTGTTGCCTGCTCTAGAGTCCCCTACTTTTCTAAAATAATCTAGTAAGTTTAGAAATAATAAAACACATAATAATATATTATACCTACTTAATTGCCAGAATGGTGAAAGTTATTAGCAAAGTTACTAAACTGCAAATTGTGAAAGCTTTCAACCATTATAAAAGAGATAGGCCAGATTTACGATTATAAATCGATTAATTGATATATTTGGGGTAAACTTATATTATTTCTGAAATATGCAATTGCAAATTACTTATAATTTTACGTGTCTGAGCGTTCTACAGGGGACATTATATCACAAGGACAGGACGTTTTGAAATCTTCCATTTGTAGTATACGCGCTAAGACGGACGTTTTCTTAAATTACACGTTTAGAAAAGATTTCCAACGACAAATTTGGCAGTATCATCTGAAGAATGAACATTTCACTCTCGACAAACTCTTGGCTGACTCTCGCGAAAATTTGGAATACAAGGGGGCAGGACTACTTTATTCCAAATTCTTAAATCAATGGGTTAGAAACACAAAATGGTGAATGGACGCAAAATTTTATGTGAACAAAAACACGTCGTTGCATCAAAAATTAAATGTTTGAGACAATTTCTCCAGTATCAAAATTCTAGTGAAAATGTGACATTCGTGTACCTAGACGAAACGTGGATCTACCAAAATGGATCTGCGAGTCGTCAATGGGTACACGAAACCGATCTTAGAAGTAACCCAGCCAAAATTAAAAATGAGGGGAAGAGGTTCACGATTTTGAATGCGGGATGTAATTTACCCTTTTTGGAAGGGTGCGACATATTACTAGACTCAAAGAACAACGACAGGGACTATCATAAAACTATAAATGGGGAAATTTTTCAAAATTGGTTGGTTAATCAGCTGATTCCTGCGTTGGACAAGTTGCAAGGAAAATTTGTCGTGGTTATGGACAACGCACCTTATCATTCAGTGCAGTTTGACAAGCCGCCCACATTTTTTTGCAAAAAAGGTGTATTGCAGGAATGGTTGGTTAACCACCACAATGTCGAAATTCAGGGCAAAATTACTAAGAAAAAACTTTGGTTAATTAAACCTTTTACAGCAGACGGAAATAAAAGATACGTAACTGACGAAATTTTGAAAAAGCGCAACTGTGAGCATTGTGAAAAACTCAATTCGGAAGACTGGACAAAACATATGGGAAATTTATCGTTTGAAAATATTCCTCCTTCATTATTTCAATTGGGGAATCTGATTCAGAATCGGAGGGTGCCGATGATTCAGATACTTCTAATGATAGCATGAAGGTGGAATAGGGTAGGGGATATTCTTTTGGCATCTAAATTGTGAATGAGTGTTTTACAGTTTTATCTCGCCCGAGAAAAACACTGACATCAGTGGAATACGAACTTGGGTCTCTTAGCCCCAGAGGCAAACAGTCAACCACTGGACTACCATAATATCAATTTGAAACATGAGCGGCATGGACGTTAATTCTTCTTAATTTGCTGCAAGACCTAAATATAGGACAACAAAGAATGGCGTGGAATATGCTCCGTATACATACGATTTGAGTTCAGAATTCTCGTGTAAAAAGAACAGCAATATGTATTTGGTATGTGTTACGACAAACATTTAAATTATAGTTATTATTTTATTTATAATGAAATCATTATTATATCTAAGTATTATAAACCAATATTGAGCAGCAATAGGCGGACGTCAAATGAACAAACAAGCTCCACTGGCAACATTGCCTGCTTTCAAAAAACATAACCTCCATCAAGAAAAACTAGCATAACCCAACTTAAGTAATTGACAAATTTCAATGATACCACACATTCCCCCAGATTTTCATAGCCTGTTGGTTGGCAAATTAATCGTGAATAGATTATAGGTATTTATTTTTCATGGTAACTTTTTTACCGACAGCACGATGCATGTTTAACGCTTGTTTGAGTTTCTGTTCCAGTCTATATGTACACGGTAGTACAAACAATAGCAAAGATATATTTGTACTTGCCTACTAAAGAAACTCAAACAATTAGTGAGGTAAGCCTCATAGAGAAACGTGAATTATTAAACTTGATGAGATGCAGTACACTGTTTTCTCCGGTGATTTGATACATACTGAATTTTAACGATTATTTAGGTACTGCATGATTTTACCTGATTAATTGGATGTGGAACCAATAAGAGCGCGTTTGCACTTGAAAGATCCATCGGAACTATACGCTTGACAATGATATATTAAAGAATACAAAACATTTAGAAAATTAGAAATATAGATAATCAAGGTATTCAAAATTTCCCAGTGTGTTGGGGTAAGCCGAAAAAATGTAATATTGAACAGTGTCTCGTACAACACCGGTCTGTACGAAATTTGTACCGCTTCATGGGCCAGAGAGATTAAATTTTTCGCACCATAAAAGGCACCTTCAATTACTTGGTCAGATTTATTTTCTAACAGCATTTTGGTGGTTGTACAGTTACAATACGCTCTTGAAAAGGATCACGAAAAACATACTAAAACAGTTTTATAATTTTTGTTTTCATTTACTCGATGCAATTCTCAATCGTTAGCTTTGTGGCGACACGAAACCTACGAGAGCCTCCCTTTTCAATAGCACGGATGCTGACGTCACTGGTGGTAACAAAGGAAAGAATGTTAAGCCGAACTTGCAAGCTACCTGATGAAGCTTGCTAGAACCAACCCTTGGTAGTTCATTTCCGGCACTAGTACGCTACGGGTGTTTTCGTATCGCGGTCCGCAATATTATTTCATGCTTTGCAAATTGTACATATATTATAACCACTGTAAATTATTGTAAATAAATATGTAAATACAATTACGCGTATATTAATTGAGTAGTTGCAGAACAACTAAAATGGTGACCCCGCAAAATGTACAAACACTCGTTTTTCTCCTTCGCAATAAAGACTGGTTAATGTGAATAGTGCGTGAATGACCCTTACGTCACAGCTACCGTAAGTGAACACGGTGAAGAGTGTATAGCATAGGAACCCAACATGCCTCCAAACCCCGAACAAACAGCCGCCGCCGCCGCTGCTGCCGCCGCCGATGCTGCCGCCGCCGACGCCACTGCTGCTGCCGCCAGGGCCCAGCCAGCCGTTGACCGAACGAGCATCAGGATGCCGCCGTTTTGGCCCGAGAAGCCAGCGCTCTGGTTTGTGCAACTGGAAGGACAGTTTGCGCTCAGCCAGATTACAAGGGACAGCACCAAGTACTATTATGTAAGTGCTCATTTAGATAGCCGCTACGCAGTTGAGGTCGAGGATATTTTGACAAACCCGCCAGCAGAAAGTAAATACGAAAGTCTAAAAAATGAACTCATTCGGCGCCTATCAACTTCGCGAGAGAAGCAACTGAAGCAACTCCTTGAGCACGAAGAAATAGGTGACCGTTCGCCTTCGCAATTTCTTCGCCATCTAAAAAACCTTGCAGGCAATACAGTTCCTGAAGATTTTTTAAGAACGCTCTGGATTGGCCGGCTACCCTCCAATATGCAGGCAATTCTCGCTACGCAAAGTACTAGCGAATTAACTTCTGTCGCGAACCTTGCAGACAAAATCGCCGAGATTTCACCGATTTCTCAGATCGCCAGCACGTCTGCAAATTCTCCGATCGCAGAGCTGTCACAGCAAATCAATTCTTTGTCCAAACAGGTGCAAGAATTAATGCATGAACGACAGCACCGTCAGCGCAACAGTTCTCACCAACGAACTAGATCACCTTCTGCAGCGAAAGTGTGTTGGTACCATCGCCGGTATCGACATAATGCAAGAAAATGCATACAACCGTGCGAGTTCAACAAACAAAAAAACTAGGCAGGGAGTCAGTAATAGCGGCCAGCGACTCCACGCTCAAGATTTGCCGCTTGTTTGTTACGGACGCGTCTTCAAAAGTGCAATTTTTAGTCGACACCGGTGCCGATTTGTGCGTGTACCCCAAATCGTTCCTCAAAGGTCCCCGGGCACGTACTAATTACGAACTATTTGCCGTTAATAATTCCCAAATAGCTACCTACGGATTTTTAGTATTAAATTTAGATTTTAAATTACGGAGAACTTTTTCATGGAGATTTGTGATTGCAGAGGTGAGCAAACCGATTATAGGCGCGGACTTTTTAAGCCACTTCGGTTTGTTGGTGGACATTCGCAACCGAAAATTAATAGACAACATTACATCTTTTTCCGTTGTGGGTGAAGTGCGCGAGTGCGACCCCTTGGGCATTCGAACAATTTCCGGTGATTCTAAGTATCATAAAATAATCACCGAATTTCCGAATATAGCGCGTCCATCAGCCGTCCCGAAACCAGTCCAACACACCACAGAACACACCATAACCACAACTCCAGGCCCACCAGTTACCTGCAGACCCAGACGACTTCCACCTGACCGCTTACGCGCCGCCAAAAACGAATTTGAATTTATGCTGCAACAAGGCATAATCCGTCCGTCCAAAAGCAACTGGTCCGCCGCACTCCATCTGGCTCCCAAGAAAAATGACGAATGGCGACCCTGTGGTGATTACCGCGGTTTAAATGCCAGAACCATCCCGGATTGCTATCCTGTGCCGCACATCGAAGATTTTTCGCAGAATCTTTTCGGGTGTAGGATCTTCTCCACCGTGGACCTGGTAAGAGCATTTAACCAGATACCGGTACACCCAGACGACATTCACAAAACAGCAATCACAACTCCGTTTGGTTTATACGAATTCCCGTTCATGTCATTCGGACTGCGAAATGCTGCTCAGACCTTCCAAAGATTTTTAGACGAAGTCATACGCGGCCTCGACTTTTGTTTCGCCTACATCGATGACATCCTCGTCGTTTCCAAATCAGAGGAAGAGCACATGGAACACCTACGACAGCTATTTCAAAGGTTCGAACATTATGGTGTGCTAATCAATCCAGCCAAGTGTGTTTTCGGGAAACCGGAAGTAACATTTCTGGGATACACCATTAATGAACACGGAAGCAAACCACCAGCCGATCGAGTAGCAGCCATCGTTAATGCTAACAAGCCCACAACAGTCAACGAACTTCGTCGTTTTCTTGGGATGGTAAATTTCTACAGGCGCTTTATACCAAACGCAGCAGAAATTCAAGCCCCTTTAACCAAATTGTTGGATGGTCCTAAAACGAAAGGAAAGGAGCCTATTCATTGGAATCCAGATACGGAACAAGCATTTGAAAATAGTAAACAGGCGCTCGCCAATGCAGCACGTTTAGCCCATCCATCGCCAGATGCACCCGTCTCCGTTATGGTGGACGCATCGGAAATCGCCATGGGTGGAGTCCTCCAACAATACA
This sequence comes from Limonius californicus, assembly GCA_014611495.1. NCBI lineage: Eukaryota > Metazoa > Arthropoda > Insecta > Coleoptera > Elateridae > Limonius > Limonius californicus. Next base: position 7,179 of record JABXWE010001080.1, read on the forward strand.
TCGAGAATGCTTGGCAACCGCTAGCATTCTTTACAAAAAGACTCGATCAGGCTCAACAAAAATACAGCGCTTACGATCGGGAATTGCTAGCAGCTTACTCCGCTATTAAACGTTTCCGTTACTTCCTGGAAGGCCGTAAATTTACATTATTTACGGATCACAAACCATTAACGTTCACGTTTAACCAAAAACCAGAACGATGCTCCTCAAGACAGTTCCGCCACCTGGATTTCATTGGCCAATTCACCACGGATATTCGCCACGTAGCTGGGGCCGACAACATTCCAGCGGACACCTTATCTCGTTTTGTTAATGTTTCAGATATTACAGTTTCTGTACCGCCGGGTTTCATCAACTACAAAGCCCTGGCAAAATCGCAAGAAGACGACCCCGAGCTCCAATCGTTCCTGGACCCCACTTCCGTGTTACAACTGAAACAAGTGTATTTTCCGGAAGAAGATGTCAGCATCTACTGTGATACTATTACGACTACACTGCGTCCATTCGTAACGCCTCACTTCCGTCGTTTAGTAATCGACACAATCCACAATCTGTTTCACCCAGGAATTCGAGCAACTACAAAGTTGATATCCAACCGATTTGTATGGCCGTCCATGAACAAGGATTGCAGGACGTGGAGTCAACAGTGCATACCTTGCCAGCAATCCAAAATTTCCAAACATGTTTCTGCTCCTACAGGAACGTTTACTCCTCCATCTGGTAGGTTCGAGCACGTGCACATCGACCTCATCGGGCCGTGCCTATGTCCCGAGGCAACACATACTGCCTGACCTGCGTCGATCGCTACACCAGATGGCCGGAAGTAATTCCCATTCCAGAGATAACAGCAGAAACGGTAGCCCAATCTTTCTATGCTAATTGGATCGCAAGATTTGGCGTACCCCTTCGTATTACCACGGACTGCGGAAGACAATTCGTGTCCCAGCTCTTCCGCGCGCTTACAACACTTACCGGAAGTAAACACATCCGCACTTCCGCCTACCACCCAGCTGCGAACGGTATGGTTGAGCGTCTCCACAGACAGCTAAAATCAGCTATTAAGTGCCACAACAATCCTAGCTGGACTGAAGTGCTTCCAACTGTGCTACTTGGTATCCGGGTAGCCCTGAAAGAAGACCTCAACGCAAGTGCAGCCGAACTGGTATACGGAGAAAATATTCGCATCCCTGGAGAATTTTTCTCTGCTACCAAGGACGAAACCGCTCCAGCTCTCATAAACAGGTTACGAGATCATTTCAATGCAGTGCGACCTACACCACCACAGCACTACGGCGACCGTGCAGTATTTGTTTTTAGAGATTTAAAGAGTTGTACCCATGTATTCCTCCGTCACGATGCTGTTCGAAAACCATTTCAGAGCCCCTACGATGGACCTTACCAAGTAGTTTCCCGCAGCGACAAAAATTTTGTTCTTACTATTCGAAAGAAAAATGTTACTGTTTCCATTGAAAGGGTAAAGCCAGCTTTTGTCGCAGTTCACGAGCAAAACCCTTCAACGTCCACAGCAACACCTAGGGAAACAAGACCTACTGGTCAACCATCCTAGCTTGGCCTCTGAGATTTGGATGCGCAGTAGCCTAACGCCCCGCCCCGCCCGGGAGCTCAGTTTGAGCGGAGCTTTCGTCTTGTTAATATCGCAAGTACAGTCCGCAGAGAAAGATTAAAATTTGTAAAATGCCGTTTCGAAGCAAAGTAAAAAATAAAGTGTTAAGTGGACAATGTCGTGAGATAATTAGCAACATATTGAATTTTATGCAAGCAGAAGCAGTAGCTGGAACAGTTACTATTCCTCTAATCAAGGTAAGCTTTAATTTTTTTAATGTCTAATTTTTTCAATAGATTAATTTTTGTTTCTGAATTATTGTTATAGGTTCAAGAACGTGTTGCTACAGCAACGGGTGTTTCAATTAGGAATATTCGTCGGATTAAAAATGAAGCGAAACAAGTTGAAACGGGGCTATCAACGAAATTTTCAACCCCTAATAAAAAGAGAGTGAACAGAAAAGTTAAAACACTACTTGACGACGCAGATTTAGCAATTTTGCGAAGAACAATCGTTGATCACCACTTAACAGAAAAATCAGTTCCTACATTAAGGACAATTCATAAAAAATTCGTAAGAGATACTGGCTACCAAGGTTGTACAGAGACGTTGCGTAAAGAAATTCACAAAATTGGTTTTCGGTGGCGAAAATTTCAAAACAATCGACACATACTAATGGAACGTCAGCCCATTAGATTACTTAGAATTGAATTTCTTAAAAGGATGCGTCAATACCGGGAAGATAATCGTCCTATAATATACATGGACGAGACTTATATTCATTCGTCCAATACCCACGAAAAGGGATGGGGTAACGAAACTTTAGAAGGCCTACAAAAACCAATAGGCAAAGGACCGCGTCTCATTATAGTACACGCAGGTGGCGAAAACGGATTTGTTCCTAATGCCTACATTAGGTGGAAATCAAACAGCAAGAGTGGCGACTACCATCATGACATGAATTTCGACAATTACAAAAAATGGGTTTCGGAAAAACTTATTCCCAATCTACACCCGAAAAGTGTTGTGGTAATTGACAATGCCCCATATCATAACAAACAGTTAGAAAAATCGCCAACATCTTTGTCACGGAAAGCGGAAATGCAAGAATGGTTACGGCTGAGAGGTATTCCTTTTGATAACAAAATGTTAAAACCACAACTTTACGACCTACTAAAGACGCATAAGCCAAGGTACAAACTATATGAAATAGACCAACTTTTTAATGCAAAAGGTCACGATGTTTTGCGACTGCCTCCATATCATCCAGATTTGAATCCCATAGAGTTGGTTTGGGCTGAAATGAAGGAATACGTTGCAAAAAAAAACGTAAATTTCAATTTTAACCAAGTTATCCAATATTGTGATGATTTTTTTAATGAATTCTCGACCGAGAAATGGAAATCTCGATGTGAGCGAGCTAAACGATTCGAGAAAGAATACATTTCAAAAGAACCTACAATGGATACAGTAGTGGAGGAGATTATCATTAGGTTGGGTGAAAATGACAGCGATTCCGAAAGTGATGAAACTGATGCTGGGTCAGACACAGAAGGTAGCAATTTGTCGGAAATAGAAGAATTGCTAGAAAATGATGTTGCTCAAAACCTATTTGTTGACAACAATAAAACCTATGTTACTTTGTAAATTTTGCGTATAGATATATTTTTTGTAAAAAATATTTTATTATTAAATTCAGTTATTAGGTAGATATTGTTTTATTTTGTTGATAGGTACCTAGCTTGATACCTACTTATTAAAGCAAATTTTAATGCGTGCCTTTCAAATGCACACCTTAATAAAATTTTACCTGTTTTGGCATTGAATACTTACAATTGAATTGGAAATCGTTATTTAATGACATGTAAATTTAATTGTCCCTATCATTTAGGTAACTGTAAACCACCCTTTCTTACTTGTTTCCATTATTTTGAATATGTCATTTTGTGATTAATTTATCATTAATTTTATGTATCTATAATATACCTATTTTATTTTCAAATTAACAAGTAATCCTCCCTTAAAATTGTAATTTAGGTTATTCTCTTAATCGGAAATACTTAGGTAAGAATAATTGTTAACCAGACTGTACGTTTATGGGACTTGCTGTTTTCTGTCTTTGTTGCACAGTGAGCGTCTCGCTCCTTGATCTGCGCATCTCAGAGGCCAAGCTAGGATGGTTGACCTGTACATCACCAGCAGCTACCGGTATGGCTACCCAGCCTCAACCCACTACTACGCGATCAGGTCGGCAAGTCCGTTTTCCACGACATTTTCAGGCCGGAAATTAACGTTTCGCGTTATCACTGGTAAGGGGGTGATGTGGCGACACGAAACCTACGAGAGCCTCCCTTTTCAATAGCACGGATGCTGACGTCACTGGTGGTAACACAGGAAAGAATGTTAAGCCGAACTTGCAAGCTACCTGATGAAGCTTGCTAGAACCAACCCTTGGCAGTTCATTTCCGGCACTAGTACGCTACGGGTGTTTTCGTATCGCAGTCCGTAATATTATTTCATGCTTTGCAAATTGTACATATATTATAACCACTGTAAATTAATGTAAATAAATATGTAAATACAATTACGCGTATATTAATTGAGTAGTTGCAGAATAACTAAAACCCTAATTGCGAATGCATTCTTTATACGGATGCCAGCCGAATAGGTTTGGCTGAAGTCCTTATCCAGATTGAACACGGAAAAGAAAGGCCAGTAGCGTACTTTAGTGTACAGACAACCGAACTCCAACAGAAAATGCACTCGTTTGAACTAGAAACATTAGCAATCATTAGGTCTGTTAAACACTTCAGACATTACCTGATCGGGAAAAAGTTTAAGGTTATAACGGATTGTGCCGCTGTTAGAAGTACGCTGACCAAGAAAGATCTGAATCCTAGTATTGCCCGCTGGGCAATGCAAATGGCGGAGTATGATTATGACCTTCTACACCGCTCTGCTTTACAATTACAGCATGTGGATGCTTTAAGTCGAAATCCACCGTATAGGCAACTTGAGGTGCAAGCAATTTTAATCTCCGAAGATGACTGGATGTTGGCCGCTCAACAGCACGATACGGACGTGCAGAAGAACAAAGAGGTGTTAGCATCTGGTGATCGAGAGGGCAATTTGAGTGTTGTTAAGGACTACGATCTTCGACTGGGGAACGTTTATAGAATGACTTCGAGAGGTAGACGATGGTTAGTGCCCAAAACATGCAGGTGGCAGGTTCTGAAAATGAACCACGACGATGTTGGCCATTTCGCAAGTGACAAAAGGTACAAGCGTATAAGCTCGAAATATTGGTCCCGCACTTAAGAAGGTTTGTGGAAAGTACGTGCGATCGTGTCTCAATTGTCTGTATCATAAGTCGGCGGGCGGACGAAAACCTGGGTACCACCATCCAATCCCTAAAATTGCAAGACCATTCCACACCATTCACATTGACCACATGGGTCCTTTCGTACGAAGTACAAAGGGGAATACGCAAGTCCTGGTGATAGTAGATGCGTTTACAAAATTCTGTATTATAAAAGCAGTTAAGAATACACGGTCAAAGTGGATCGTGTATACAATTTGGGAGCTTTTGGCCACTTTCGGACCTCCGAAAAGAATTATCACGGACCGTGGTCGATCCTTTGTCTCGAACGATTTTAGAATAATGTGTGAGGAGATTGGCGCAAGACACCATCTGAACGCCGTCGGGATGCCACGTGGTAATGGGCAAGTGGAGAGATATAACCAAACGATAAAAGATGCAATCGCTACTATGGGAGGCAATAATAATGAAGATCTCTGGGATCAAAACCTAATTAAGATTCAACTGGGATTGAATAACACGATGAATCGAGTAATAGGGACCACACCCATGGAAGTATTAGCGGGTTATCGTACTGGGTTGGATAACATGATGAGTGACGCTCACGATGATAGTGCTATAGTCGATGTTAAGTTATTGAGAGAACGGGCCATTGCCAAGATGGAAGCCGACCAGCGACGGGCAAAGCGTGTGTTTGATGAGAAGAGGGGTCGTCCATCGTTGTACGAGAATGATGATTTGGTTTTGACTGGAATTTCGAGTATAGTATCCACCGGAACAAGTCGAAAGGCAGCTCCAAAATGGAAAGGTCCATTTAGAGCGGTACGGTCCCTTGGTAACGATCGTTACGAAGTCACTGACGTGTGGGGTGCAAACCGTTTGCAGATGCCTTATCGTAGTACAGTTGCAGCGGAGAATATGAAATCGTGGATTCGCTTTACAGATGTAGATGATGGGTAAGCGAGTAGTTGAGAGAGCACATTAGTGTTCCGATTGACGAGAGAGCACATTGGTGTTCCGATTGATGAGTGAGGTAGAGGATGAGTACGTGATTGGTTGAGAGAGCACATTAGTGTTCTGATTGGTTGAGAGAGCACATTAGTGTTCTGATTGGTTGAGAGAGCACATTGGTGTTCCGATTGGTTGAGAGAGCACATTACTGTTCCGATTGGTTTCGAGAGAGCACATTAGTGTTCCGATTGGTGATAGAGCACATTAGTTGTCCTGATTGCTGGGAGAACACACTAGTGTTTTTGTTGTAAGGTAGAATTGATGAGAAGCACTTTGACGCCATCTCAGAACAGCGCACGCCCTTACGGCGTTAAGTGGGCCAAAGGTGGCATACTAAAGAGTTTTGCTTGTTTGCGTAGGTATGACTTGTCAGTGGGGAACAACAACTCCAAACCCGTAGATCACCCCCAAGGCCAGGGTGCAGAGTCTGTGGGCGGTCTCGATGGCGAGGACGCCATAGTCGACAGGATGGCCGAATGTTAGCAGGGAGCCGAGAACCCATGAATATGTTTATGTATTTAGACACATGTTTCAGCCATAAAATTCGCTGGCATGATTATTGCGTGATCGAGGAGTGAGAATATAGCTTTCGTTGTAATAGGTTGATTTTATAGATTGTTCGTATAATTATATTATAATAAAGAGTGGTAGTTTCGTTATTGGATGAGCATGCGTTATTATTATTTAATTTCACCTTTGTTCACAATTGTATTTATAGCGAAACAGAAACCCCCGGCTTTTTGGAATGCATGGAACCGAGCGAAAACGTTACAGGAATTTTCATGCGCCAACGTTACTTTCCCAACATTACAAAGGGCATTTTCAATCCATTTGTTAATTTAATAAGTATATATCTCAGTAGAACCAATATTGAAGATATTGACCCTGGATCTTTCGATGGATTAAATAAACTTCAAATTCTCAATCTCAACAACAACAAAATCAAAACTATAAAGTATGGAACATTTAATTCGCTTACAACAACAAGCACGCTAGAAATTGCAGATAATGAGTTGGAAGCCCTGGAAGCAAATATATTTTCGGGAATGAAGTCACTGGTGTGGATTTCGTTAAGTGGTAATAAAATTACAACCGTAGATAAAGCAGCGTTTACTGGTATAGAAAATTTAGCATATCTACACATAATTTGGAATAAAAATTAGTTCCTTAGAAGTTGGCACTTTTGATAGTTTGGCTAGATTACAACTGTTAGATTTAACTCGAAATTCTTTGTCAGGAATTAAATTAGGCTTATTTTCAAAACAATGGAATCTCAAGACCCCAGATTTACGTAAGAATCAAATAGAACGTTTACCTGATCATTTATTTAAAACAAGCTTCAAGCACTTCAAGAAAACTTATTTTACGGGAGAGAAAATTTGGAAAGGCTAAAATTTTATACCAGTAATATTACTGACTTTGATGCCAAGAGGATATTGGGGCACCTTCCAAAACTGAAAGAAGTGGAACTGTATGACAATCCATGGAAATGTGAAGAACTGAATGAGATAAAGGAACAGTTTACAATTAAACATGTTAATAGTCCTATTCCAGTCCCTGTTAGTCACTCGTCCAATATTGATGGTATCGGATGTAAGGAATAGCATACGTTTAGGTAATTTTAACTATAAACGGTTTTATGGTATGTTCTGTAAATAAAATATTCAGTATACATTACTTGTCCTTAAAATTTAAATTGGCTTTATAAAGTTCCAGCAATTAAGTTAATTGAATAGAAAACTTTTTTATGAGTCTATAGATTTATGATTTAATTTAAGGCACCTGAATTTAAATTTTAAGTACTTTATGTAAATTTTAAATATTTTTATACAGAGGTAATAAACAAGTGTAAGTTCTTGTGGTTTTTAATTTTCTTTAAAGTATATGCCTAAAAATTACACTGTGTATCTACAGAGGTATCTATTCTAATTTTTTTAGTCTGAAGTGTTTGCCTACGAACATTAAGATGACTGAATTCATATTATTAAAGTTAGGGACCTTGAAAATAAAATAGTTTCTAGTATCAGCGCGGTTGCATGTAAGATATCACTAAAGATTCTGTAAATGCCAGTATTTACTATTTGTAGCTCTAACTGATAAATGAAAAAATTAAATGAAGCAAAAATAAATAGAAACTTTAGAGCTACAACGTCATTAAGTAATTTAGATGACAACATTCCACTGATTTTACATCGAATTCTTGACGGGTAGCCTTCCGACATAGAAAAATTGAATAATCTAGTCTAGAACCAAACCTCAACAAAAAATCTGAACTAGGAAAAACATAGTATATTAAAGTATGTATAAGTGGATATCAAGGTCTTTAAAACATGCGCGATTTTTAAATAGAGCAAGTGTTTTAAAGACCAGTTATCCACGAATACTTTACGCTATTTATTTATTGGTACACTTTGAAATCATAAATACTGGTATTATTACTACAAAAAATTGAAATAAGAACTAAGAATGTAAAATGGTTGAATTCGTGATGTGACATCAGTATACCTTTCGTTGTCATGGAAATGAGAAAAACAGAAATTAATTTGCAATCTGTCGCATAGGATTAATTGTTGTCACTACAGTTGTTACTGGTTTTATATTGCTATCAAATGAGTTCTAACATTGATTACTTAAATAGAAAAGCAGAATCGCGGTTAATACCGCAAAAATCGGAAGACGCTTATAAAAAAGAATACGACAAGTTCATCAAATGGATAGAAGAACAAAAGGTAACAGATACAGATGAACGAGTTGTGCTTGCTTACCTTCAGAAAATATCGGAGCAGTACAAGGCGTCGACTATGTGGGCTACCCATTCGAAATTGCAAAGTGTTGAGGATAAACAAAGGGGTCGATTTAAAATCATTTGTGAAAGTGGATGCATTCATGAAGGCCATTAGCAAGAATAACGTAGCCAAGAAGGCATATGTATTCAAGGAAGACGATTTGCGGAAGTTTTTCACAGATGCACCGGACATTACGTATTTATTTTTGAAGGTGGTAGCCATTTGCGGTATCTTTTGTTCTTGTAGAAGATGTGAATTGTGCGATTTACGCTTACCTGACATCAAGGAAGAGGGAAGCGTATTGCTTATTATTATCCGACCATCTAGACAGTGAAGGCTCGACGTTTTACTGTTGCCGACAGTGATGCAATTAGTTATGTGCGATTGGTGAAGCAGTATTTATCATTACGCCCCCAAAATATAAGTACAGACCGAGTTTCTTACGGTATGATAAGAGGAAGTGCACCAATCAAGTGGTTAGTATTAATACATTTGGATCATGTCCCTTGCAAATTGCACGTTATCTTAAATTGGAGGATCCTGAGAAATACACGGGACATGCGTTTCGACGTACGTCCGCTAGTAGTAGGATGGAAATCGGCAGCTGTGGCGACTAGTTACGTTGAAGAGAGTATTAGCAATAAGAAGAATGTTTCAAACATTATTGGGAGTGCCATTAATGGAAGTGCAACCTCACTGACTTCCGAGAATGTTAGCAGTATTAATTTGAACAACATTTCCTCTGATTTAAAAAACCGAAGTATTAATACGTATTTCAAACAATACCAACTGTACGTTTCACATTCATTTAAAAAATTAAGATTTTTAAATATTTGAATAAAGCTTTTGAAACATTTGTTAGTAATATTTTATTTGAGTTACAAGGTACTCCCGTCAGATCATATATAATCTGTGCGTCAGATCAGTAATCAAAAAGTTGACTTTGACTTCACGTTTCTTGGGTTGTTGATGTTGCCATGGTAACTTTAAAACACGCGCGTTTTTAAAACTTGGATTTAAACACTCTGAGGCGTACTTTAAATAAGCAAAATTGGGTACCAATAAAAAAAACATATTCAAATTTGAAATATTATTAAACACCAACACAAATTTGGGCTAGTTACTCCTGATATACCTACTATTATATAAACATTATTAATAAAAAATAATTTACTAAATAAATGGATAATCAAACAAAAGTTTGCGAAAAATGTAATATTAACAGGCCTATCTACAGGGTGCATTAAAACGTGCGGAATAATTACACCACGCAATTATACGTTGAAAAACAAGCAAAAAACTCTAACATCAATTTGGTCTTAGACGAAGAGTCTTTAAATTATAAGTACTTAAAGGTTTTTTAATTTGGCAACGCTGTACAATTTAAAGGTAAGACACATGCATTTAGTTACCCTTGATCGTATATGTTTGTGAATCTGCAATTAAATCAAGGATGTGTTCATGTTTTTCATGGATATCCTCTAAAATTATTGAAATAATTTACAACTCAAGATTGAATAAGTTTTATTTACATTTAACTCCTTTTTTGGTTACAATAGCTGTTCAAAATGAGCACCTGCAACTTCTAAACATTTGATACACCGAGTAATAATGTTTGGTATTAGATTTAGCAGCATGTTACAATTTTTTATTTCTCTAACTGCATTATTTATCCGTTCAATAAGTTGTTCTTCGGTTTCAGTTTCTACTTCATAAACAAGAACTTTTAAAATGCCACAAAAGAAAAAATCTAGGACATTTAGGTCGGGACTTCTTGTGGGCCATGATATCGGAGCATTGCGCCCGATCCACCGCTCTGGAAAGTTTTAGTTTAACCAATCCCTAGTTTGAAGCCCCCAGTGGGCCAGAGCTCCATCTAACTGAGGGCACATGTCCCTCCTGACAAGTAACGGTACTTCCTCCAATAATTCCGGAAAATCGTTGTTTAAAAAAGAGACAAAATTTTCGGCGTTTAATCGACTAGGCAAAATGTGTGGCCCTATTAGACTATTTCCGATAATTCCAGCCCATACATTGACGTTGAATCTAAACTGGTGATTAGTTTGATGCAAGACATGAGGGTTTTCATCGGTCCAGTGGTGCATATTGTGCATATTAAACATTCCGTTACGGGTAAATGTGGCTTCATCGGTCCATAAAATGTTTTCAATGAAAGCCGGGTTGACTACTTGTTGCCGTAATATCCATCTGCAAAACTCTATCCGTCGCGGATAATCTTCCGGAAGCAACCCATGGACTCGCTGGAAGTGGAACGGATGTAAGAGATTTTCTCTTAACACTCAATGTACAGTAGTATAGCTAATATCAAGTCTTCGAGCCACAGAACGGGTACTTTGTCGAGGTTCGTCTTCAAATACCTGGAAGATGTTCTCTTCTATTTCGGGTTGTAATACATGTCGTGGTCTTCCACCAAGTCCCTGCACTGGTTCGATTCTTCCTGTTTCTCTTAAGCGCTGATCTAGTCTCTGAATAACATGAGCATTACGATGTCTCCTATGTACATAACGTTGGGTATATAAATTTGAACCTCGATGAAAATTACCGCCACATGCGCCTAATATCAAATACATATCTGCGTACTCAGGAAAACTGTATGCCATGATTTTTCTCAAAACCAAAAACACAAAACAGAATAAATAAACAAGGAACAAAGTAACTTAGAACAATGATAACAGCGAATAACTAATAAATAATGAGTGAAGCGGAAGTTTTACGAAAATATTAGAAAAGTGACTTTTTGAAGTGTCAAAAATGACAATAATCAATCCGTCAGTCATACATACATACATCCAGCTATCAATTTTTTATTATTACATTTTAAAAATCAACCCTGCCTATAATATATAGTTGCTACGTCTTCCAAAACTATAAATTGCGAAGATTTTGCATTCTTAAATATTAAATTATACGTAAAATAATTACTGAAATGTTATCATTTATATTTGATTACTTATTTTAATTGTTGAACGATGTGTTGTTGATACTATTTAAATCGATTTCTCAACTAAAGTCGAGAATAAATTCAAAGTTTGGGCATTAAAAACTCCTTAACAAAACATACTAAAATGGTATTAGAGTTTTTTTCTTGTTTTTCAACGTAGAATAGAATATTATCCGCACGTTTTAATACACCCTGTATAACTATTATTCAACTAAAAATGTAAAGCATCAAACAGACATTATGCAAAGAGTCCTGGAGTAAAGGTTGTAAGGTTGAAAAAGCTTTGGACAAATACTTTTTAGGTAGCAAAACATGTTATAATGGTCGACAAACCCCATATGCGCGCAATGTTGCGGTAAATATTATTCTAAAAATAAAAAATAAGAGTATAGATTGTAAATGTGGAAAAGCAATAGGAAGAAACCATTTTGAAGAACATCTTTAATCAATTAAAATACCAAAATCTCGGGAATTACAAAATTTCATTAATTACAGACACTAACAATTATTATTCTTTAATAAATGGAAGTTCAAATGATGAGCTTCAGAAATAAGAAAAGAACCATACAGTGGTTCCACAGTTAACAGCGGGCAGGATTAAATAAAATAGGACAACAAAAAGTCTGTCTCTCTTATTCTATTACCTTACTTATATGCGAATTTTACTCGTTTGTATAGAATTAGTCTAAAAGCGAAACCTAGACCATTTAACAGGTAATCGAGCATATCCGCAAATTTCTTTTACTTAGGGAACTTCATTTTCCGTTTCAGTAGCTTGTGGACAGGCGAAATACTTGAGGCGTATTTAAAATTCGCATATAATTAATGTAACAGAAAGGGAGAAACAGTATTTTTGTTGTCCTATTCTACTTCTACTTAAGCTCGCTATTAACTGTAGAACTGCTATATCAGCTTTTCTAAGAGACATTGATAATAAAAAAAACTATGAAGTACACTGTATGGTAGATGTTGTAATTCCTCAAAGACGCATTCATCAATTGCTTCTTTAACGATTCGTGCTTTATGTACCCTGCAGTTGTCGTGTAGAAGCACAGTTTTCTGGGCAAAATTGTGAGATCTTTTCTCGGGCATACTGCTTTCAAATTGATTATTGTTTCCTTGTAGACATTCCCTGTTAGTGTAGACCATTTTAGCATATACGCAACTCATAAAACCCCAGCATCATCCCAGAAAAACTGTGGCCATCACTTTTCCCGCTGAGAACTATGCCTTCGCCTTCTTGGGTGGTGGACAGCCCTTATGAAGCCATTGCATGAACTTTTGTTTCGTCGGTGGGTCCCAATGGTGTACCCAGGTGTCATCCCCAGTTACAATTTTAAAGAAGAAGTCCTCATTTTGGGATAAAGCCGCCAAATTATCCTCGCAAATTTGTCGTCTACACAATTTTTGTTCAGGGGTGAGCAGCCTGGGAATCCAACGTGTTGACAACTTGCTCATTCCAAAATCTTCAAAAAGAATTTTAAAAACAGATGTTTCTGATATACTTCTGCTTCTCTCGCAATACCTGAAACTGTCACTCGGCGATCAGTGAACATCAATTCTTCAACTTTCCTTATGGTCTCCAGTGTTTGTGCTTCAAGAGGTGTTCTGGACTTTGGGTCATCCTAAATGGACCCTCTGTCCCATTTGAATTGCTTACACCAAAATTTAACTTGAATATAAGACGGGCTATTTTTCCCATATACAGCCACCATTCTCTCATAGATATTCTTTGGATTATTGCTTTTTTCAATAGAAATTTTATGACGCTCCTGTGTTCAAGTTTTAATTCACTCCTTTTTGCTCCTCTAACTCTATACGGAAATGACAAATCTTAAGTGAGTTGTATCATACTTGGATGATACCTCTAAAATGTCACAGAAACTTGACATAATAAAATTATCACCATAGCATTTTTTTTCCATAACTAGATAGATAACATAAAAAACTCCACTCGTACATTTAATACGTTTAACAATAATAATAATAACTGGGGAGCGGAAACTCTAAATAAATTTAAAGTTGGTTCAAAAATTAAATGTAAAATTCCATATCAACTTTTCGGCGTTTCAGTGACTGCTGCTACTCGAACGGGAGAGTCAAGCGGTCAGTTGCCACCTGATCATGGCACAACAGCAACTATTAGCAAATTATTTAACAACTTAGGAGACGCACAAAACAGCTGTAGTTTGTGTGAACAAAATATTAAAAACCGTTTGCCGTTTTCAACCAAAAATTATCAATTGTCAACAATATTAGAAAACAGTTTATAAGTCATTGCAAACCTAGAAACAGTTAAAGGTAAAGTTGCTCCCCTTTCCAACGGATTGGTACAAACTATTAGAGCTTGTTTATTGTTAAAAGTGGACTTAGAAAAAATTGTGGAGAAGAATACTTATTAACTCGGCGGCTAAAGCGGAATGCATTAGAGATCTACGATCGCGATATTTTGGCAAAAGAGAGGTGTTCGTGATAACATAACCCAACAGCCAAAACTTTCAGGCATTTATTTCAATACACTAAAAAAAAGTATTTCGCAGATGCTCCGGCATAGCGAGTCACCCTGTATATTTAAAAATGTTTTTAATGTGTGCACATTTTGGCACTTCATCACAAAAATAGAAAAACTTCCAAATCATTTTAATAAAGCCAAAACTGGATTTTGACGCATTAGCGACCAACCCTATATACGAAAATGGAGGTCGCCACTTAACCTCTTTGGAAATCCTCTTGCGTTACTTTCTAGATATTATTAAATAAACGAATTCTCTACGTCATTGGTAATTCCATACACGGATACTTATGCAAAGATATTCCCGCTGCAGTTTAAAACTGTCATTTAACAATAGTTTCTTATTAACAGTCCCACAGCGTGGATATACAGGGACGCACAAATATAAGACTCTCGTATTAAAACCGAATAATATATAATATATAATTTTGGAAAATTGTGAATACGTATTAAAAGTATTGACATACTTAAAAAAGTAATAATGCACAATCGCAAGTTTTTTTTATGCGAATACAGATCAAGGCGGAGACCACTGAAAACGCTTATCTTCCTATGGTGTCAGACAAAGTATCTACAGTAACATTCAAAACATTACCTTTAAAAAATATATTGCACTTATACCTATTAATAAAAATTTCATTTTATAATTGTGCCAATAAAACCGAATTTTGACTAACTCCACACAATATTTTAAGATTCTAGCTTGCATAGTTTTTACACAAGAAACTTGTTGCGGTATATTTAAAAGTTTTAATTGACCATTTAGTTTTTAGGGAATTAATTTTTTCTACACTTCGATATGGTTTATGTTCTCTTACAAAAATCGTTTGTAAAAATGATGTGTTGTTAGAATGGAATATCAGTTGTATTAAATAAATGTTTTACTGAAAAATCAAGCAACATTACCATTGTAGAATTGACAACTTATGAACTACTGTGCAAGAAGATAAGATTTCGTGGAAATGTTTTTCTAGACAATAAAAAAACTTAACGAAGAGCCTTCGTATCAACAGTTTGAAAATAATTGCATAGCCATCCGCACGTTAAAACCAGCTTCTCGTTCACTGCTCCCACTCTGGGTTCTGGTATTAATGATATCACAAATAATTAAATATAATTATAAATAGCTCCCTGTTCCTACTACAGCAAACACACACCAGTGCTGACATTGAAAGTATCTATCTCAACATTCAGCACTTTTATTTTTGAAATAATTGTCTCACTTCATCTATAAAATCGTTTACCGACTAGTGTACATACAACCGAGGTAACTTATTTATTTACTTTATTTAATTTGTATTATTTATTCATTTAATTTTAATTAATTTATACCGGTTAAATTATTTATACCCAAATTAATACCGGTTTGAACATGCCTGAATCCGTCGCATATCATATTATGCAAAGAAAACGTTTTAAATTAGTTGTATTATATTCACTTCCTAATACTAAGAGTTATTCCATTCTGATTAGCACTGTATTTTAGTCATAAAAATGCCTTGATTGTGTTTAATTTAAATCCGTATGGATCCTTATAAAACTTTCAGAGTTCACAATTTCTTTGTATAATTTCTTATTGCACTTAAATTGTTACTAGTCATTTCAGTTAGACAAAACATCCCCAGGGAGGGCTGGCGACTGTTCCATTGCTTTAATATTTTATCGTATAAAAAATGTCCTGCAGAAATACGTTTACAAAAAGAAAGCGAATTATACAAGTCCTTATTCAAATTCCAATTTTAAAATTTCATTTTGCTTGTTGTAGTCGAAAATTAACATTTTATTCCATTTTTTTATAGAAAATGAAGTGCCCCGTCTTTACAGTATTGGCCCTGATATTATCAGTAACATCTGGTATAACAGCGAACCAAAATTGCATTTACAACGAAACAAGAACTCCCGGTTTTCTGCAGTGCGATGAACCAAGCGGAAACGTTACAGGAATTTTCATGCACCGACGTTATTTTCCTAACATCACAAAAGGCGTTTTCAGTCCATTTGTTAATTTAATTAGTATATATATATCAGTCGAACCAATATTGAAGATATAGAACCCGGATCTTTCGATGGATTAAATAAACTTCAAGTTCTCCAGCTCAACGACAACAAAATCAAAACCATAAAATATGGAACATTTAATCATCTTACCAAAACAACCATGCTAGAACTGCCTGGAAATCAGTTGGAAACGTTAGACGCAAATATTTTTTCTGGTATGACGTCGCTGGTGTGGATTTCTTTAAGTGGCAATAAAATCAAAACCATAGATGAGGCTGCTTTCAGTGGTTTGGAAAATTTGAAACATTTGCATATAATTTGGAATAAAATTAACGCATTGGAAGTTGGCACTTTTAAAAGTTTGATTAGGTTACAATTATTAGATTTAACTTTAAATTCCCTGACAGACGTTAAATTTGGTTTATTTGCAAACCAAAGAAATCTCGAAAAACTCAATTTACATAAGAATCAAATAGAACGTTTACCTGATCATTTATTTAATAATCTAACGGCAATAAAAGAACTTGATGTTTCCGAAAACAAGCTTCAAGAACTTCAGGAAAACTTATTTTATGGAAGAGAAAACTTGGAAAAGCTAAAGTTTTATTCTAATAATATTAATAAGTTTGATGCCAAAAGAATATTGGTGCATCTTCCAAATCTGAAAGAAGTGGAGCTGTACAACAATCCATGGAAATGTGAAGAACTGAATAATATAAAGGAACAGTTTACAATTAAACGTGTTAGTAGCCCTATTCCAGTTCCTGTTCGTAATTCGCCTAATATTGGTGGGATTGGGTGTAAAGAATGAATTATTTTCAGGCATTTTTTCTTTAAATATAATTACACACGGTTTATATAGAATTTAAGATACTTTTGTAATCCAATTAATAAATATATATTTATTGAAATGAAATGTAAACAGTAATCCTTCATTGCATTCTACGCATTTAAGTCAGTTGAATTTTATTTGAATATTTTCTAACAAGAACGAGTTGAGTAGCAAAATAACGGAGTGGATAATATAGAGAGGGTCCTTTTTCTATTACAAATGTACGTATCATCAATTTATAGAAAGTATTTTATTAATGCATTTGAACATGATTTTAGAAATACTCTTCTGCTGAGGAGAGTTCCTCATCTTTCCAGCTTGATTCTTTTAACTAAATGGCAAGGCTTTAATTTTTCAAACGTTCAATTCATACCCTCTTCTGTCGCAATAAGTAAAATTTGATTAAACTGTGTTTATTCGCATAAAAAATATACATTTTCAACAACTTTCTGACGATAGAAGGTATCGCTCCAAATAAAATCAAACAAGGATTCCAAAATTTATATTATCCGAACGTAATGTCCTACGCACAGGCCAGCAGAGATACGTCCAAGAACAAACCTATGAAAAATAAGTATGGGTCAGAAAGATCAGCAGAAATACCCACACAGAAAGTCTGAATCAAGTCATCGCAACTAAATAGAGAAGAGCACAGAATATTCCATCCTTGTAAACAAGACTTTCGTGGACTACGAGAGAGACGTTAATTTCAGATATTGGAAGTTCCTAAAGCGCTGTATACAAGAGGTGAAGGTCGGCAACATGATTACGGAAAAACTTAAAGCAGAGAAAGCAATTTTGCAAGAGGACTCTAGAATAGGATAACCAGACGTCCCCATTTTTCGAAATCAATCCCTATTTTTTAGGAGCTTCGTGCGGAAACGCGTTGCCACTCGAGGCCACAACGAAATACAGTCGATCCGCTGGGGCGTTCAAATCCCGACAGGAGCGACCGCATTCCGCTTAGTTAAGTTTAGGGTGCATGTTGCATGAATGGTTAGTGTGTAAGGGACGCCCGCACCCCCTTCAGTAATGCGAAAGCGATTCCGGTGGAGGGGGGCAGTAGTATGAATGAATGGAAAAAGTCCCTATTTTTTGTTCGATGTTGGGGACATTCCCCAAGATATATTTTCACGACCATTGTGTGTGCCGATTTTCAAATAAGTGCTCATTATTTTTAGATATCGTATACAGATAATTCACCTTAAATTTTCACATTTTTGAAAAGTTAATGGAAAATAGTATAATCTGTATCTAGAAGGAACAATGATAAAATTTCAGACGTGGTGGAAATACCTGCAACCGAAAATTACACTCTTCCTCCGAGTTATACGTACTGCTTTTTCTCCAATTCGAATTAATTCTTCTTCTTTTTCCTAACGAAGGTTTACGACCATCGCTATTTCTACTTTAGAAACTGCTACTCGGAACAAGGATCTTGTGCTTTTACCAAACCATACACTTTGATTTTTAAGCCGGGATATTCGTCTTCTTCCGGCACTTCTCTTGCCCTGTACCTCACCCTGGATGATTAGTTGCAACATTTGGTATTTTTCGTTACGGAACACGTGTCCTAAGTATTCTATTTTTATTTTCTTAATGGTGTTCATTACTTCCATTTCCTTACACATTCTTTATAGGACGGTTTCATTTCTCATTCTTTCAACCCAAGATATGTTATGTACCATTCTATAAATCCACATTTCAAATGCTTCTATCTTTTTAGTTGTTGCTTGGGTGGGCGTCCAGGTTACTACTCCATACAATAGAACGGGCAGTACATAACATCGGACAATCCGCATGCGAAGTTGTAGATTTAAATCTCAACAGTAGATAAGTTTTTCATTTTTTCAAATATTCAATATTCTTGCTTGCTCAAGTCGGCTTCTAATTTCGATTCTGTGATCCCATTTTGCATTTAGATAGTAGTCTGCGTAACGCAAATTGTTTAACTTTATGCCGTTGACCTTAGTTCCTTCGTGGCTGTCCTCTAAGGCATGTTTGAATATTGCTATGGAGTAGATGTTAAATAAAAGCGGCGATAAAACGCATCTCTCTTAGTATTTTATTTGTTCGGTTATTTCTCCGTAAATCTGGACGACCGGGTTTGGTTCCAATACTGTTTCATTTTTTATTTATAAAAGTTAGATAATTCTTAATACCTAGTTCAGAAAATAACACATGCATGGCGTTGTACGTATACTCAGTAAACATATCTGAACTAAACTATAATTACAAATTAATTTATTAGGCCAACCGGACGAATAAATATTATAGAAAAGCTATGCACTATTACGGAGAAATAGTAAAATGGGCATACCCAAAATGGTGTATATGTTCGCTAACCTCAATGTTCACAGCAAACCGGATAAAAATATCAACTTTCCGGCCTACGTCACCTTTTCGTCTGCTCAATTATGTTTGCAACGACTACAACCTGCAGTTTCACTTTCAGGAGCATTTTTAGTGCGAGCGGAGAAAAACTATATTTGCTTGTCGCTCCTTATCTATTTCCGTCTCCATATAATACATATGTAAAAAACATGTCAAATAGAAAATGACGAATATGCAGAAGAGTATAAAACTTCTTGGGTATATTTAGTCAAAACAACTTTAGTAAATTTATACGCTTTAACTGGAAAGATTTTAAATGGTTTTATAAATAATTAAACTAAGATAAATTTCAAACTATTCTCGTCATGCTAAGAGA
>JABXWE010001082.1:0-14784 GCA_014611495.1 Limonius californicus
GGCAGTCAGTCACTTATCGGCAGATACGTGCAACATTAAAGTTTTCGTTATTGTTTCCACGAAATTCTGTTTTAAAGATATGAACTTTAACACTCTCGTACAAGAAAACTAAGCTCCAAATACCTACTTTTTTTTTAAGATTTGTATTAAGCATTTATAAAGGAAAAATTCTACCTGAAGCTTTTAAGGCATTTAAAGGACACCCTGTATATATATATATATATATATATATATATGGTTTTCAGGTTTCCGCGGGTGTTGTATGCTATGATTGGCTTCCAGGTATTCTTCCGCGTAGTAACTTCTTGGTCCTGGGATGGATCGGGATGGTTGTCTTGACGACGTTTCGGCAAAATCACATTTGCCATATTCAGGTCTTGTCGGATAAGTTTCTGCTTCTTGTAATACGACATAATATGTTTTAAATTCAGAAAAGTGACCTACAGCTTAGTAGGTCCTCTATGTGTAAGCCACTTTAAAAGCACACATTGTTCAGAAATCGCTACGCCGCCTATTAAATAAAACAATCTAAGAAGAAAATAAACTCTGGGCAATTTTTGAAAGGGACTGCAAAATTTATTATTGCTGTTTGGTCGGAAAAATACTTAGAGCCGGTACTGATTCTTAACAAATTAAATTTTAGTATACGTTGGACGAGCATGATGCACTATATATTTCCACTTTCTCTAAACATAACCTTCAAACTTTGCTTTGCTTTCTCTATAACACAATTTTTAAACACACAACACAATTTATTATGGATCAACAGAAAGCTCAGATTAGAGTGTGCAGAACTTGTTTAAAGAAAATTGGTAAAAGAGAGAAAATGCTATCCATATATAAAATATCTAATCTGTTAATGTCTTATACTTCACTTAAAGTAAGTAAAATAATTATTTAAAATAAATATGCGAATAAAATAAAAGCAGAGTTTTACAGATTACAGAAAATGATGGACTGCCCCCCAGCATTTGTATCAATTGTCACAAACAAGCAAATGATGCCTACAAATTCAAAATGTTGTGTGAAGACTCCGATCAGAAGTTACGAAGCAACTTCAATTTAGCAATTAAAAATATCGACCTAAAGGAAGATAATGACACCGATAGCATTAAATTAGAAAACTCTGATAATGACACAATTTTATCAGGAATGTCTCCAACTGCCTTAACAGAAAATACATCAGATGGCATTTTAAAACTTTTAGAAAAATATCCTGTCAAGGAAGAACCAATGGACAACACTATGACTACAGATGACGGGCATAGAATATTTTTCAATGTTAAAAATGAACTAAATGTTGAGCAGAAAACTGTACCTGATGGGTGCTTTAACATTACTAGCAAAAGAAAACGGTACAACTGCAGATTTTGTGATATGGCATTTAAGCAACAAGCACGTCTTTTAAGACATGAATTGAAGCATGAAAATGGCATAAAATGCTATATCTGTGGTAAGAAATTATAGTTAGTAGGTGAACCAAACAGTAATGGAAATTTTGGCAGGAAAAACTTACTCAACCTTCAAACAGCTTCGAAGCCATATAAGTATACACAATCGCAAAGGAGCACATCTTTGCCAAACATGTGGAAAACAGTTTACAATGCCAGAGAATTTGGTTCGGCATCAGCGAATACACACAGGAATTCGGCCATACAAATGCAAACTTTGCAATAAGTTAATTATTTATTTATTTATCGTTATGGTTTTTAAAAATGCTTAATTTTAGATGTTTCACACAATCGAATGAATTAAAATCGCACCTGATAACGCATTCCTCTGAAAAAACACATTTGTGTAATGTGTGTGGAAATAAATATGCGAGGCAAATGTCTCTTCAAGTACATATGAGAAGGTTACATTCTGATGCTAGTATTATGCGACCTTATCCATGTGAAATTTGTGGTAGAACTTTCAAAGGTAATTTTTTTAAGCCTTAATATACAAAACTAATGATTATATTAGTTACACTGCAGGAAATCCCGAAATGGTAAAACGGAGCAGGCCAGTTAAATGGAATTAAAATTGTTTATTTAGGGCTGTACTTTAATACCTATATAACTATTTAAATATGAACAGCTTAGATAAGTGTGGAAAACTATTAACCAGTATATTTGAAACTAAATATTTAATTTCAATACAAGAGACCTTTGAACTAAAAGTTGTAGGTACTTCTCAGTAGTAAAAACAAAAAATATACTTAGTATTTAAAATTGGCAGTAGTGCACACAAAGTTTTTTAGGCGACCTTCATTATAAAATTTACAAAAAATTGTAAGATTGTTATTTATGATTTATTGATATAATTATTTAGAACAACTGAACAATTGTACATATTAAAAAAAGAATAAGCAACTAGGACATTTTCACTGTATTTGTTAATTTTCTTATCATTAGACCACTGCATTAAGATATTATAATGTTTCTCTTAGAGTTCTGCCGATTTTTTAGGGAGCAAATCTAACCTAGCAGCGTTGGCTTCATTTATTATTTCAGGAAGGGTGTTCGATATTTCCACATTACTTTCATCACTGCTGGACATGTTTATAAACAATAATTATTAAAAAATTCGAGTACCAACACGTATTTATCACACTTTACAGCAAGATTAAAGCAGTTTGTTTGTTCGGTTTTATTCAGATATTATGACATTGTGGGTAGTGTCGGTATCATGATGTAAGGTGGAAAATCATCGATAGATGGCGCCACCCTAAAACGGATAATAATGAAAGCGGCCAAAAATTGGTTAGGCCGGTTACACACGGCGGATTTTTCCGTGCGGAGAATTTACCGTCGCCGCCGTTCCAACAATAGCCCATTGAAGTAAATTAGAGCTTATAGACGGAAAAAAAAACGATCGGTCAATTTGCCGTCGGCGCTAGCTGTGCAGCCGTCGAGTGCCACTGGAGCCGACGGAAGTTTTACCGTCATCTTCAACCAGTGGCCCAAGTAGCCAAATGCACGTTTACACACACAGCGGTTTTTCAACCGTTTAGAGTTATTTGCTCACTTGCTCAGTAGGATTTGAACTTTCGTATTGACAAGTTTATCAATATTTTCGTATCGTATTTAGAATATTAATAATTTCGTCAACATGAGTGACATTATTGATAATGAAATTCGTATTTCATTAATCCAAGAGAGACCTGCTTTATGGGATAAAACCCTCGACACTTTCAAGGGTAGAAACGCTACCAGAAACGCTTGACATGACGTTTGCCTTGGATTTCGAAGCGACTTCGATCAGTTAGAAGAAAAAGAGAGAAATTATTTTGGTAAGTCCATATTTATAAAATAATCGTTTTTGAGATTCTAGAAGTGGCGGTGATAACACTGTGTAGTAACACAAGTTCTTTACTCGTATTGCCATTTATTCGTTTTTAAGTTTAAACACGGCAGGCTATTATTAACAAATGTTTTATTCGTTGGTTCGTATATTTTATTTGAAAACATTTGTTTCCTCTGATAATTCAATTCAAAACTTATTTCTGAGCATGTAGTTCCTATTATTATTCTAAAATTAAAAATTTTCAAGTAAAAAATCGGATTTCTATATTTCGAATTGGAAGGAAAGGGGGTTTATTTGAAAAAATTATTTTATTTTATTGGTTTTATTATTTTATTAGGCTTGTATCTTATTTCTAGTGTTGCAACAATATTTTACAATTAGATAAAAACTATGACAAAAAAAAGTTTTAAGAATATTCTTATATCTTGGGACATCTGCCAGGAAACCCCTCCTACACTTGAAACAAAATATCTACATAGAATGTTTCTCACATCGTTTGCTTTGAGGCTTCCTCTTGTAATGTTCTCTCCTGGTATATCTTCCATTCCTACAATTGATGTTGTATCCACAACTATGTAGCCATCTACATCTCTAACATAATTATGAAGAATAATGCAGGCTTTAACAATATCATTAGCAAATTGTGGTTGAACATTAAAGAGTCGATGGAATATTCTCCATTTGTTGCTGAGGATACCGAAAGCACATTCTATGTACCTTCTTGCTCGGCACAATCGATAGTTGAAGATTCTCTTTTCGTCTGTTAAATGTTTCCCAGCATAGGGCCTTAGCAAATGTTTGTGTAGCCCAAATCCTGCATCACCAACAAAAAAATATGGCACTTTCGGGTTTTCTGTGTCTGGTAGGCACTTCTCATCCGCTAGATTTTTTGAACTGCTTTCTATTGATTTCCACAGCTGAGTCTGTTTTAAAATCGACGAGTCACAGTCCTTACCGTAATTCCGTAACTACCAACATGCACAAAAACAAATCAGTACCTACTATCTGCAATGCCCATTAACACAATTGAATGGTAGTCTTTATAATTAAACTACATAGATCCACTTTCTATTGGACTCACGATGCGGACGTGTTTCTCATCTACTGCCCCTATACGATGGGGAAAGTTTGCTTTTGCTTTATGTTCAAATCTATTTGCTACTGATTTCCACATTTATTTTGTAAGGAGAGGTATGCACTCACTTTACATAACCTTCCACGCTGCTTGACAACATCTCTAACTAACATTCTTGCTGTTGAGATCCCTACTCTGGAGGAATAATCAAGGTCGTTGAAAGTACATCCACTTGCTAGATATCTGAAAAACGAAAAAATATTATTTTATTTTTTACAAAGTTAATGTAGACGGTACATAATGTTATTATTTTTAGGTAAGGAAGTGATGAAACGATGGAAACATCTACGTGACGCCTTCGCCAAGGCTGAAAAGAATGCTAAAGAAAACACACCTAGTGGCTTACAAGCTACCAAAAAAAGAAAATACATATTCAATGACGAACTCCAGTTCTTAAAGAAAATATACAAAAACACAGACACCACAGAGAGTTTCATCATAGAAGAGAACAAAGATGAAACCGATGGCACTTGGCAACAACCTGAGAACACAGTACATGAAGCAGGCCTAACTACTGCAACAAAGGATAAAGCTCTTCTTAGTCAACCACGAAGGAAACACAAAAAATTGGATGAAGTAGATTTGGAAATTTTAGAGGTTTTGGACAGGAGAGAGCCACCGAACTCCCAAATGTCCTTTTTTAACAGCCTACTGCCGCATACAGAGAATTTTAATAGCAATAAGTGGCTTCAATTCCAAATGGAGGTTCTTTGTGTCATTTCCAATAGTTGCAGCAACATATGGAACCAACGTATTATAATCCCCAACCACAGACATTTCCACAACCACTTCAACAACATTTCCCTATGGTTCCCCATTACTCACATCCACCACAACTCCCACCTTACGACCCATCATCAATTCCCTCAATTTCCACGCAAAACGCACTGCCTACTCCACCACGCCAACAAAGGCAAAATCCTCCAACATTCACATCTCTGGCTTCGTACCCCACACAACCTTCACTTTTTTCACATCACGACCCATCACCGTCTCTCGTAATGAAAGAAAAAATGAAACAAACTACAGCAGCTGAACATTTTGCCGAGTAAGTTGGCGAAGAAGATTGTGAAAGAAGTTCTTCAGTAAGTTCCCTAAATTCATCAAGCACAATGGACGTTTTTTTCTAATTGTATATTTGTGAATATTAAGTGTTTTCGTGTTTATAAAATGTATTTGTGGATATAAACTGTAAGTGTTTGTAAAATTCTATTAATATAGTTTACATGTTTATCAGAATTATATTAATAAAGATCTTTTGAAAATGATTATCCCTAGTTCTTTGTGTCTTATATGTGAAAGTGTTTGATGAGGTTGACAAAACTAATCATTTTCATGTGAAATAAATTAAATGTATAAGTAAAATCTTTATTTTTCTTTAGTATTTAATTTTCGTTACTTTACTAAATGTTATTTAATAATTTTCAACTTGTAAATTTAAAAGTTATTTTCACTTATCTCAGTGTTATTGCCAGCATGTCTACAGGTTGAATACAATTCCTCATTTTGGTATTTTTGCACTGAATGGTATCTTTCGACCGGCCATGCAATTCGTCAAAGGCAGTCGTCGACATTCTGAAATAATTGAAGAATTTCGTGTCATCCTGCCTCAACTCTTCAAACAACGCGTAGAAAGCTCCAACCTCATCTCCTCTTTGATTAATTGTATGAACCCAAATTAGTCGATTTTTTCTTCTCCTTTTCATTCGACGACGGAATAACAATAACGCTAGAAACTGCTCTCTGTTCATTTCAAACACGAAGCAATCAATAATTTGAATAACACAGTTTAAAATGATGTGAATTGATTTCAAGGTGAAGCTACACTGTATATACCGGCTTACTCGTACGACGACGACGGAAATTTTTAACATTTCTTTGAGCGGCAACTGTAAATTCTCCGCACGGAAAAATTCGCCGTGTGTGTAGCCGGCCTTACTTTTTGGCCGCTTTTGTGTATTAAAAGTCCAATTTTTTGTTTAGGCCGACTAAAAAATTTATTTTTTCATGATTACAGAATTTCATCTTCTAACAGCAAGTTGTTTTTTATTGGCTGGTTTGGTTTTACTATTATTAGAGTGTTTTTTGTAAATATTTTGTAATATTGAAAATAAATATAACAACCCCTATATTATTGAAAAGAGCAATGAAGCAACTTGCTTTAAAAACAGATGTGCCTTACAATTTAACAAATGTAAGATAGTGTTATATTTCTCAAACTAAACGTTTGACAATTTAAAAAACTTTTCTAAATGATACAAGGGTTGATGTACTTATAAATTACAGAGATATATAAGAAAAACTAATTTACAAGAAAAAAATAATGAAATATTCTTATTTATTCTCTTATGATATAGCAGAGAATTTATATATTTTGAGAACTGTAGAGATATTTGACATAAACACTGTGATTTAGAAAAGTGAAATTCTAATAATAAATCCACTTTTGTATGAGTATTGCAACAACATATATACAGTTCACACTTAAAACTTAACAGCAACAAAAATATGTATGTATACATATATTTTGTTTTTAGTTTAATTTTTCCAGTTCAACAGTACGACAAGTTGTTACTCATGGCAGAATTACAAGAACAATGGTTACAGATTGACATTGAGGGTTCTTCTTCAACTCGTAGGGATATGGTTATATAGTTTCAGATTTTGTATAGTTCTAATCACTCACTCGATGAGTTTTCTCGTATCATATAAGCTTAGATCAGTAAGGGATCAATGATTTGTAAAGAAATATAGCATACTAGGATATAAGGTGGGACTTCCTGTTTATCATGCGGTAGAGCTACTTTAAGCTAGTATAACTCAGGTAGAGTCTCGGAAAAATATGGTATTCTGGAATAGTCAGGTATCAAGGTGAACTCCAAGACAGTTAGTTTGTGGCTTCTTCTGTTGTCATTGTATAGGAGTTTCATTAACTGTTGCCAAAGAAAAGTTGTTTATTTTCCTTAGAGTAAAAATCATTAATTCATCTTTGGCATAGCTAAATTTGAGATTCCATTGCTTAAACCGTTTGTTTATTGTGTTGGTGGAAGTCTGGAACTGAGTTATTGCTTTGATGAAGTTTTCATCTTGGGCTAAAAGGGCAGTGTTGTCTGCTAACGTAGCCAGGTTTACTTGAATTTGATGAACATCATTTATGTAAATATTGAACAAGATAGACCTGAGCACAATGCCTTGGCATACATTCGCTTGATTCGGATAATTTCAGATATGTACTTGAAATTAAAATTTTATAGTTTTGCTACTGCAAGTAGCTGAATGGTTGATTTCTTGTAAATTTTGTGTTTTATTTTTTGTTTTTATTATTAAAGAAGTATTTCTTATATATTTATAATTTTTGATAGTAGTTATAAGTTCAAAATTCATATAATTGCAAAGTGAAAAAAAAGCTCTCTGTTGAGAGATAAATCAGATACATGTTTCATTTTAAAAAACATTGCTGCTAAATACTACAAAAGAGATCTCTAATTTTAGTTGGTGTTTGTGCTTTTTAGTTATTTTATTTAAAAGAAATTTAACCAACCTTGTTACCAGCTTTTTCGTCGAACCACAACAAGAAAGATGGAAAAAGGCCTTCAGCTTAGCGCAGAGGAGTAGGGATGGTTCACGAGAAACGCTTACGGGAGGGAAATCGTACATAGTTGTGTATAGAATAAGTCAAAATTAGTGGGCGCCACCTTCCAAATCACAGCTGATTGCAGGTTCTCGTGGAAGGCCGAGAAGCCAGCAGCTTACGGGAGTTGGACTCACCTTCATTGTGCCTCCTCCTGATGTAAAGCTTACAAAGTTCATGCATACAATACAATAAAAATTCACAGAAATAAGAGATATGGTGAATTTTAGGACAAATATAATTCTACTATTTAAAATTAGTGACACATAATGCAAAAATAAAGATTACATTCAAAATGGTATTTATGGCTTAATACAAGGGTAGTTGGAACGTTTGAACAGAAAAAGGCTCGCCGCCAGTGGCTTGCCATATTTACTTTCTTAGTACAGACCTACGCAGCCAGTGGCGTCCGAGTTTACAAAAATACAATTTATTATTGCACTTCGCAGTTATCGAAAAAAGAAAATGACAACTGGCGACTGAAGGTCGCTTTACGTCGCATAAAAAAAAAAGGTTTAGGACTTGAAACTTGAAAATGAAACCCGAAACACAACACAATTAACAATTTGTTTTACCTTGATTTTCTTCAGTAGGGAGTAGAGAAAGAGGCAGGCACAATTTTGGGGTGTTCTTAGGACCTGAAGAGGCTGACAAAAATTGCAGGCACGCCACTGAAGGTTGGAATCACGATTGCACCAAGAACCGCCAAGACGTTCTTCAAGAAAACGGGAAATTTCGGACCAAAATATTCGTTGCATAAACTTTCAAGTTGTTTGTCGCCGCAGCGGCACATCCAGAGGGACAGGAAAGGGGTTCGATAATAATCCGCCAAAGGCGATCGGCAAATTCGCAATGAATTGCCTTCCAAGGATTAAAATTCAGCGAGCACCTGTCGATGGTTCTGTTCGCCCCACGGTGATAACAGCCATACAAAAATTCACGCGATGAACACCCATCGAAAACCCAAACCGCCCCTGCAGTATTTTATTTCGGCGCTGTATCGCCAGCAACCGGGTCGAGCGAAGATGTTAAATCGACTCAAGAAAGGACGAAACGCAAACACCCAACGGCTGCAAAATTTCATCAGACTGCGAAATATGATGCAATAACTCTAGAACTCCCTTCAAGGGCAGGAATTTCCCAGCCAACATCCACGGCCAAGCGCGTAAACAAAACATTAATCGGCATTTCTCCATGATAACAAAAACAGGTCTACCAAAACTGTATTCAGGAAATAACAATCTAGTAATCAGCTTAAGAGCGGCAATTAAAAAGAGACTTTAATTCAGATGAAGCGACAAAATCAAATGAACATAACCTTCTAACTCTTACCATTGCCGATATCCCTGCAGAGTCTATGTAGGGTTTACAAGGGCGTATGCGGGAGAGGGGGCAGCTTCCTCCTTCCAAAGTGGAAGATGGTCAGAGAAGTACATGAGCATCCGTGTTTTTAAGGATCACTTCGTCAATATTGTTGAAGCATTAGAGACAATAGCTGAAGAGGGTAATGCAGCAACAAGAAAAAATGCATATCAGATGCATGCAGCGGCGTGCAGATCTTCATTTGTTGTGTCAGTAGCAAAGCATTAATTGCGAAGTGTTCCTGTATGCTGCAGCCCGTAGCAAATACAATTCCAATTGAATGCACTTGACATAGTTAAAGCTAACCAGCACATTCAAACTATTCTCGTCATGCTAAGAGAGCATCGGGAAGATGCGGAGAACGTCACAGCTAACGTTTTGAAAGAAGCAGGCGGCATTGCAAAGCATTTGAATGTTGATATGACTGCGATTCGCATTGCTGGCCGACAAATGCATAGAAGCAACCCTCCAGCCGGAAATCCAAAATCCAACCGAATTTTGGAAAAGGTCTCTAATAATTCCCTACTTGGATTCCATCATATCATCACTGGAGGAATGGAATGAAAGTACTTCATTTTGTGCAACTTTTTACAATTTGGAAGGCATCGAAGGAGAAGGAATTGTGGTTCAAAATGGAAATGAGGTAAAAGAAACGCTAGATATCATCAAGGTTTTAAAAAAGAGTGAATCGTTTTTTCCAACCATTAGAAAGGCGTTACTGATTTTGCTTTTACAGCCCTGCACAACAAACACTCTAGAGCGTTCATTCAGCTCACTTCGCCGAATTAAAACATGGCTTAGAACAGCGGTTCTCAAACTTTTTTGGCGACGGAACCCTTTTAAAAAACTAAATTTTTAACGGAACCCTAAACCCTAAAGCCCTAAACTAAAAGCAAAACCAGTTATATGTGTATTGTTTATTAATAATCATACAAAAAAAGGTAGATACAGTAAGACTTACTGTATCTACCTTTTTTTGTATGATTGCTTACTAACTTACTGAGTAAGTAGTAAGTTGAATTCTCATGTCTGGTTCGGCATCCAGTCTATTGCGGTATTTTGTTTTTGTAGCTGTATATGCTGAAAATCCCGTTTCACACAAGTACGTTGTTGGGAACGGCAGAAGAACATTCAAAGCCTCTGTGGCAAGTTGTGGATATTCATCATGAACCCTGCACCAAAAATCATTCAGTGAAATTGTTTTGAACAATGATTCCATGCTTGTGTCTGATGTCATTTCTAAAAATGATTCATAGATCTGATTTGACATATTTTCAGGCTTCTGCAAATTGGATGAAAAGGGATTTTGAATCCATGAGTTTATTTTCAGTTTCGTATTCTGTTCTTCAGGAAAGTAAGATTTAAAAGTCGCTCGCAGGTCATTGAGATATTGCACCAATTCAACAAATGTTTCATTTTGAAATATTTCTGTATCACTAAGACTAAGGTGACTAAGGAACTCACTTAGCAATGAAAAGCTTTCTGTTTTTCTCTTACCAAAACAAGTAATCCAAAAAATCTAATATTCTTTTAAAGGCGGTTATCTTGTTGTTAGCATTGAAAACTGTTGTCTGTTTTCCTTGTAGTGACAGGTTTAATTCGTTAAGTTTTCCAAACATGTCTGCTAAAAATGCTAGTCTAAATAACCAGCTTTTATCGGACAAACGGTCTTTTAAATTTAAATTAAAAGGAATATCTGTAAGAAAAGCTTGTAATTCTGTTCTTAGTTAAAAAAGCCTTGTCAAAGTTTTACCCCGAGACAACCATCTCACTTCAGTATGGAGCAGTAGTGTTTTATGATTGCTACCATAATCTTCACATAATATTGAGAACAATCGGGATTGCAGTGGACGTGACTTAACAAAATTAATTATTTTTACCGCCTCATCAAGAACCAATTTTAGATTTGGCGGCATTTTTTCAACCGCGAGTGATTGTCTATGCAGGATGCAATGGCTGGAACTACAATTTGCCGCTTTCATTTTTATTCGTGATACTGCTCCTGCTGTTCTACCGGTCATTGCCTTGGCTCCATCGGTACAAATATCGATGCAATCATTCCAATAGAGATGGTTTTCTTCAAAAAATATGTTAATCGTGTTAAAAATTTCTTCTCCGGTTGTGTTAGTAGGCAGCGATGAGCACATAAGCAAGTCTTCTTCGAGTGAATGTTTATATGGATATCGCACAATTACTAGCAAGATGGCCAGTCCAGCAACATCAGTCGACTCATCCATTTGCAAGACGAATTTGTTATTTTGAAGCCGTGCAACCAGTTCTTGTTCGTAGCGTTCGAAAGCGGCAATGTCTACCACACATGGTTTTATTAACTTTTCAGCGATAGTGTGCGCTTCTCCTGCTTGGGCAATGCGGTAACTAACCAAATACGACGCCTCCTTGGCCTTTTCATTCACAGTCTGAGTCGCATACGTCATAGTTTTTTGGCTTCTTAATAATTGTTCTTTTTCACGTACAAAAAATTCTTTACTCTTGTCTTTGAAGTCGGGATGCAGTTTCTAAATATCGGCGCATCTTAGCAGGTACCATCGAACTATTAGGAAGGAGTTTGCTGCACAACATACAGAGAGGTGAGCCGTTGCAATCAACAAATCCGAGATTAATGTATGATTCGTCATACTTTCGTTTTTTCGCCTTTAGTGTGTCATTAGATGTTTTACTACTTGAACTTGAAACCATAGAACTAGAACTTGACGCCGTCATATCACCTTGATTTGAATTTGACACATCATCCAAGCGAACCACTTGTGAACCCTCCGTGGATGATTTTATTTTTATTGCAACACCTTTAAGCCAACGCTCCATTCTTCTTTAACACTAATTTGATTTGGCTAATTTTGTGACAAATAGAATCTCTTCACGCACGAAATACAAGACTTTACAACCACTACGAACAACACAAGCGAACATAAAATACTGAGCGTGGTGCGAGTAAATTTTGCGGTACGTTGCTTGATTAATTAATTCTCCGCGCCAAACAATCCTCCTTTTATATTATACAACCATCGAATTATCTCGAATTCCCCAGAAACTTCGCGCAGCCAGACGATTTTCTCCGAACTGCGCGTCAACGAGAAGCGGCGCGACGAACCGAGGTCATTCGATTGCTTATAGTCCAGGAGCGCATGGTGGCGTATGTGTAACATTTCGATGTAATAGGCCGGGCGCTTACTTAACAATATATTAAATTTACGTATATGTACCCGTAAAACCTATAAGTAGGCGTTTCGTTTTGCTAGTTTATTTTTATCTTAGGCAACTTTATTCTTATAGGTTCCACTTTAATACATGTATTCATTTTATTATGACTGCCCGCGGAGCCCCACCGGAGGCTTTGCGGAGCACCGGGGCTCCGCGGAGCACACTTTGAGTAACGCTGGTCTAGTCCTATAATATTTTTTCATAGTTGGATGGAGAAAGAGGAGTTCATTTTAAATGCAAAAATATACAGGGGGTAATTAAAAAAAATGTTATGTGCTCTTGCACATATCCTAACAGCTCTTCTTCTTTCTCTTTGTCCCCATTTATACCTCACGGTGTTGCGTCTTTAATCCATCTCTTAAAGGTGTTCCTCTCTCTTGCCATTCTCCATATCTCGGTGGTGGTTTTTCCTCTTTTCCTTGCCATTTCATCTATTGTTTCTTCCCACTGGATTCTCGATCTATCCCGTTTTGTCGTTTCTTCAGGTCTCATATTGAACATTTTCTTGGGTATTCTTTCTTCCTCCATGCGAACCAAATGACCGCACCAGCTCAGTTATTTTTTCTCTATCTCTTCTACTAGAGGTTTTAAGTCTAGTTCGTCTCTAATGCTTCTGTTGCGTATCCTATCCCTTCTTGTTTTTCCTATTATCTTCCGGAGATACCTCATTTCAACAGCTGTTATTTTGGATTTCTGCTTATCCAGCATCGTCCACGTTTCCGACGCGTAGTTGAGTGTAGGTGTGTAAATGGTTTTGTATATATGCAATTTTGTTTTGGTGCTTAATTATTTCTTTCCTACTAGGGTATTGTTTATTTGGTAATAGACTCTCCTTGCATTGGCTATTCTGTTGCGTATTTCTTGATAAATCTTACCGTCTTTATTGATTATAGTTCCTAAGTATTCGTATTTTTCTACTAGCTCTAGTTGTCCTTTACCTATTCTTATGTCTATGTTTTCTTCTCTTTCTTCTTTTGTGATATGTAGAATCTTATTCTTGTCTTGTTTATTTCCATTCTTTTTTCTTGTAGGCAGGTATTCCATATTTGAATGTTCCTTTGTAGGACAGTTACCTGTTATTAAAACAATATCGTCTGCTTATATAAAGTCTTGTGTATATATTGGAATTAGGTTGTGGTACTCTAGTCTTGTCGGTCTAGTTTGGTTCTTGGCTCGTTTTATTATTATATCCATGTAGGCAACGAAAAGAAGTGGACTTAAACTGTCGCCTTGTTTGACTCCTGTTTCTATTCTGAACTCTTCCTATCTGTTTCCGTTTAATCTAACTATTCCCGTCACGTTGCTGTATATGCTTCTAATTAGGTACTCTTTGTAATTTTGAATTTGTCCCCCGTTCATCTAGTGCATTTCATATATACTGTCTTGGCCCTTCGATCAAACACTGCTTTTAGATCTAGGAACGCTAAGTATATATCCATGTTTCTGTCTACTGTTTTCTCTATTTTTACTTTCCCATACCTTATAGGTAGAGGGTAAGTATTGAATTCATGAAAATTTTCGAAATCGAGATTTTAACGGAAATATCCGTTTTGGGTCTCTAGGAACCCAAAAAAGTGGTTTTTAAAAAATGTCTGTCTGTGGGTGGGTATGTACGTACATACGTATGTATGTATGTATGTGACGCTCCTACAGCCGAAAGTATTGCTCCGATTTTGATGCGCTTTGGAAAGCGGGGGTGTATCGAAAATTCATCGAAAAAATAAGCTTTTCAAAAAAATCCGAAACCGGAAACGGAAGTTACGCATGTTTTTTGGTATCACTTTTTTCGTGATTACAATTTTGAAACTTTTATCGCGGATAACGATAGAGGGTCATAAGACAAATCTGTTAGTTTTTTGCCGAAATCGCTAGCTTTAAAGTGAAGGGCGCTATGATTTTCTGAAAATTTTGAGTTTAACGCCGAATTACTCGAAAACGGATGAATCGATTCAAATGATTTTTATTTTCTGAATAGTATATGAAGGGTAAAATGAGGTGATATAAAAAGTTTTTTTGAAAAATTATAAGGGGCCTAAATTACGAATTTTCAAAATTTTGGAAATTTTCAAAAAATTATTTCTCAAAAACTGCTCCAATGAATTTTTTTAAACTTCATATGTCGATAGACCTCGCAAGGGGCTATCGATAT